>JAQFVV010012433.1:5205974-5470974 GCA_028023455.1 Epiperipatus broadwayi
TGAATAAAATTTCATCTGTTATCATCAGAAGTGTTGTTTATAATGTTATAGTTTTAGAGAAGAGCAAATAGGGCAGAATTCATGATTGCTCCTGACCTGTGTATCTCGGGCATGAGTGGATTTAGGGTACTTTTGCTTAGATTCTAAACCTTGTTAAATGAACATACAATTCTGACCAGTACAATATATATATATAAAATACATATTTTGCGGGTTCATCCGTGTTAAAAACTTTTAATATCAATATACTGACATTTCGACTTGGTCACACAAGCCATCCACAGAGTTATAACTCTGTGGATGGCTTGTGTGACCAAGTCGAAACGTCAGTATCCACAGAGTTATAACTCTGTGGATGGCTTGTGTGACCAAGTCGAAACGTCAGTATATTGATATTAAAAGTTTTTAACACGGATGAACCCGCAAAATATGTATTTTATATATTTAACCCGTGCAAATCTTCGTTTTAACATATATATATATATACATACATACATACATTGAACAACTCTTTAATTTTAGCTTTTAGTCTTTTATTTACAAACTTAAAAAAAAAAATTTTATTCTAATTTTAAGTTAATGTAATGGCATATACCATTACAATATATATATATAATTTTTTAAAAATTTGGTTGATCTCAGTTACCGTAATTATAAGCTTATAAATATTTTGACTCTAATCAGTTGTGAAAATTTCATTTCAATTTTTTTAAAATAAATTAATCAATAATTGCTTATTAATATATAATTGCCTACTGAAGGTTGTTTATGAGAGTTTCATAAAGTATTATAAAAATGGTGGGCCATTTATCTGACCAACTTTATTATATTCATTACATTAGTATTACGATCTTGACATAACAGGAATACAGCAGTGCATCACCAGGACTTGACTGCTTTTTTGTATACAATGTCATAATCATATGCTTATAGTATATCTACATATAAGCTTACAAGGATTTATGATATGACATTATCAAATGAAAACTTAAAGATATGTAAATATTTAATTTATATAGTGCAATGTTTTTATAAATTATTAATAACTATAGCTTACTCCACTGCACATGCACTTTACAGATCAAATGCTAATTATAATGAATACTCTCCTCATAAATTGTAAAAATTTTGCAAATGTCATTGATAAAAATCATACTATAAGTAATTTAAAGTTATTAATTAAATCTTCATGCTTTCAGTTCCAAATGCTTCAGATTTGTCTATACATATAGTTTAGGTGAAAGGAATAGAGTGGATCCATTCTACTTTTTAAAAAGACTTTATCTTGTGTTTGGAAAGTATTCATTATAAATAGTGTTTGATCTGTAAAGTGCATGTGCATTGGAGTAAGCCACAATACTATTTGTTAGTAACATAAAAAGAGCTGTTATTATTGCAAAAGATGAAGTTCAGTTTGCAATATTCTTTTCTATTGTTAATTAAAAAGTTGAACATAGCGTATTTGCAAAATTAAGACTAGAACCCTTTTTAAATAAAGTTATAATTGTTATTGGTAGTTATATACACCTGGGTCTCATTTTACGCGATAGATAAGTTCCTCAGAAAACATGTGCAAACAAAATTACACAAAAATAGACGTAACTTACATTGAAAAAGGGGGGATGCGGTCTGTGATTTTTCAAAATTCGCGTAAAAGCAAAGCACCAATGTAAAATTACTTTAAAATTCGCGCAAAAAAAAATAAGGAAATAAAATATGACTAATAAAAAATTTCAAATTTGAAAAAAATTGATACAAGACAAACTTTTTTTAACTATAATATTTAATTTTATTCAAAATAATATATTTTTATACATAATTTACAGTACAGTAATTTACATTTTTTATACATGTTTTAATTATTACCGCTATTTGCCCAAAAACACATTCGTTTGCAAACTAGTAAAAAATCAGATTCTCATGTGATGTGATGTATTTGGCTTCTCCTTAAATGAAGTCAAGAATATCTCAGCAATTATTCTCACAAGAGGAAATACAACTAGCGCCAAGTTCACTCTCATGTTGTGTTAATGGTTTTCTGTTGACGATAATGATGATTTTATTAATTGTTTATGAACTTAGACTTATGATAATAAAAAGACATTTATTCACCACTGCTGGGAAAAATTTAATTAAAACTAACAACTAAAAATTAAATTCTTATTTTTGTCTTTAATTTTCAATTCCGTTTAAAAATTAAATTTCGTTTTAAATCACATTAATTTCAAGTCGCCCATAAGTAATTTTTAAATTGTTAATTACAATTAAAAATCAGATTTTAATTTTTAATTGTGCCCACTGCTATTACTGACCTTTTAAAAATAAACTTGTGGACACTAAATGATTAATAATTGATTATGTTCTTTTTTAAAAAGCAAAAACAGAATGTGATTTAAAATGCAAAATTAACATGCACAATGTTTGAACAAATTTACATTATAATCTTGTAAAATTTAACGTGTGTATACATAAAATGTGGAAATCATGATTTTAATTTCATTATTGCATAAAATCTTACTATTATAAAGCACAGAAAATATTGAAATTACTAAGATGAAAGTTGAATTCCAATAATGTGCTATTACTTTCAATATAACGTAAGTGCACGAAATTTATTACTTAAAGTAATAGCGCATTATCGGAGGTCGACTTCCGGTGAAACACGAATCATGTAACTTCAAAATCGTGTTAAATAAGTCCATGTAAAAAGAGACCCAGGTGTATTTGGGGTAATGCAGCTGCTTGATGGCACTGTCACTTGCAAAAGCACAGAAATATGCCATTTATACAGCCCAACTTTAAGCCTCTAGAACAGTTCTATTCATATTAGTCATTAGCAGGCATAAATGCTATTGCACACTGTGCTTCATGCCACTATGGAAATTGTGAACACTTTATAGATTATTGCTGTTTGATGTGAGGGTGTATGGAATTCAACAGGCCATAAGTGTTTTTATGTGCATTCGAATTAAGGATCTTACATCTTACCTGAGGGAATTGTAAGTCCATTGCCATATTTCCTTCACATTTGTGAAGGGGAAAAGAATTGCAAAAGAATAAGTCATTGAAGCATTTCAAATAAGTCACACAAAAAGTCATGTTTGCGGGAGAGCAGCTACGAGAGTAATAGAATGGCTGCTGTTGTCTGTTGTTTTGGAAATCATAATCTTGGTTTGCTCAGACTAGAGCATGTATTGGCCACTCCTTCAGATCAGCAAAATCATTAGAAGCCCCCCTGCACATTCTAGCACTATGCAATGCAAGCTTGGTTCACTCAGACAAGTGCATTTATTGGCCAATCCTATAGATCATCAAAAACATTAGACTCCCTTTCCCACACATGCCAGTGCTACATGCTGAAATGTAATTTATAAAATAATATTTGTTCTGAAATTTTTTTAAAATACTTTGAAAAAATTGTCTGAGAGCAGAAAGCAAAAAATTATCAGCCTGGCAACGTTCCATTTCATTATTTTTGCAAGCAACAGTGCTATCAAGCAAACACATTACTCCAAGTATACAACAAATATTTTATCAGAGGACTTTGTCTTGTTTGAAACTAAGATAAGTTTAAAAAAAAAATTGCAATATTTTTAACATTTTCAACTTTTCATATTCTAATTAAAATACTTTTCTATTTTTAGAAATGATCTTTTCTTTTTTTTTTAATAATGCTGAGGCAATATTTTTAGAATAAATAAATTTTCTCCATGCTGTTTTGGGAAGATTTTTGATGAATATATTAATTAAAAAATGTAACAGAATTGAACCTTACATTGGCTATTGAATATAAATCTATGTCTTCATGAGTAATTACTAAAAAAAATTTTTTTTAATCATTCCTTACAATTATTTATTTATTTTAAATACAAAATAATTATAACATTCTTTTTCACACATAAATTTTATTCATATAAATTAAAAATAGCTAAAAAGGTAAATGACCTCCAAGTTGCATTTAAGGCCAAATCAACACTTGTCAAACAGCATGGGTCACGATCTCCCACATGTTCTCATTATCCCTAATAATGTCAAATTATTACAGTTGATTGTGAAAGTGCATGCAAAACCATAAAACATCTTTTTTCCAAATAAAACAAATTTTTACTTAAAAATTATACAATAGAAATTATAAGTTTTTTTGATAAGTTTTTACACATGCATGTTAAATTCTCTAGCTGAAGGAAAACAAAACAACACGATAATAAAGATCTAATGTAACATCATAAACAAAAATGTAGTGAGTTCTAAATTATAGATAAGTACTTTTGTTTGTTGAGTATTCAGAAACAGGAAGTTATTAGAGATTTTTTCTTTCTCTTTTTTATGTAAAAAAAATTATAATTAATTGTTTTTTTTTTGCTTAAATTTTTTTTTAAGGAACTAAAAATATTTTTCTTCCTTTTCTGAAATACAAACAACACACTTTTCCCTTGAGAGAATTATACCTTAAAAGAAAGCGAAAAAAATGTGAATAATTTCATTTCAAAGTTTATTATTATTTCTTCTTTTTTTTTTTATTTTAATGAAATAAATTGAGATACCATTTTTTTTAAAAGCAAAATATTGTAATTCCTTATTGTTATGTTCTATTTCATATTTTGTAAAACCTAATTAAAAAAATATATATTTCAAGCTTGCAAAGTTTTTTATATAGCTTTATTATTTTTTTAAAAAAAATTTCGAATATTTTTATATATTTTTTTTATGTCAATAACCAAACTAGCTGTTTTCCCATAATTTAACAACGTTTAGATCATTGATCAGATTATCTAAGATTTAAATAGTAATCAAATTATAGTATTTGGAATAATAATAATAATAGTGTACTCCAGAAGTAAAAATAAAAAGGCAGATTTTAAAAATACAAGTAAAAAAACGTTATGGGGGTTTTGATTAAAATACGGAAATAAGATAAATTGTTTTATATGATAACATTCATTAATTAAAACCTAAATCAAACATTCACTAATTAAAGTCTAAAATAAGGATTTACTAATTGAAGTAAAGTAACGATTTCTAATTAAAAACAAAAGTACAATTAATTAATTAAAAGGACTGATAAGGATCAAGCGAAAGCAGAACAAAGGAGAAAAAGAAAGCGAAGCCGGGTAATTTAAGAATACAGAATATTTCCAGCTTGCTGGGTGACCGGAGTGGGAATCTATATGGTGAAAGGGATATATGAACAATGGAGGTATAACCCAGAACTAGCAGAGTCTGAAGGTTCCAAGATCCGTATAGGTAATTACAGATCTTCTCGATCTTATTATTATTTTTGTATGCCTAAAATGGCTAATTTTAGAATACGGAATAATTAAAATATTAATAGACTTTAAGAAGAGGTTTTGGCAAACTGGCCATCTTAGAATAGAACTGTTAGTGGAGAAATCGGACATGCGATTATGTATATAATTTCTTATATGTGTTATGAACTCAAAATTGTTATAAACTAAAATATAAATAAATTGCTGTATTCTATTTGTAGTAAAATTTTTTTTATTTATTTAATTTGTTACATGTGAATACAAAGCAAATTGGCGCAGTCGACAGCAAGTTAATAGCACATTGGTCAATACATGGCAAGACAAAAACCAGTATGTACTAACAGTTATAATAGGGAAGAAGAAAGTAGTAATGGAAGTCGACAGTGGATCTGGTATTTCTTTAATTTCAGAAAAAATTTGGAAAGAAATACATATAAAAGACCAGTCACTAGAAATAAAAAAGTCAAACATAAAAATAAAAGGTATAACCAAGCAGTCAATAGAACTAGTGGGAGTGACTAAAGTCCCAGTTAGTTACAGAAAAAAAAAGTGTGAATTAGCGTTATATATTGTAAAAAATGAACTAATCCCGATAATCAGAGAGAATGGTTTTGAGAATTAGGAATCTCAATAAATATAATTAACAAAGTTACGGTGGAAAAAGAAATAATGGAAAAATATTCAGACTTATTTTCGGAAGAGTTAGGCTTGATTAAAACTAATCCAATAGACATAGTACTATTGGACAACACTCGTCCAATAGTATGTAAACCTAGAAAGATTCCTTTTGCCCAGAGAGATAAAGTTGAGGAGAAATTGAAAAAACTAGTAAATAAAGGTGTTCTAACGGCAGTAGAAGACGCAGAATGGGCTACGCCCATAGTTATAATAACGAAGCCTGATGGACAGATCAGAATGTGTGGGGATTATCATTGCACAGTTAATAAGTTTTTAAATAAAGGAGTGTATCCAGTTTCTAATGTGAGAGAAGTTTTGGTGAATTTAGCTAATGCAAAATATTTCATGAAGCTTGATCTTAATTCGGCATTTCACCGGTTGAAAGTTACCGAAAATACAGCACTTATGTTGACATTAACCATGCCTTTTGGGCTGTACAAATGCAATAGGCTTCCTTTTGGGTTAACAACAGCGTCGAACATTTTTCAGGCTAAATTAAACTTATTGTTGCAAGGGTTAAAAGGAGTAATCCCATATTATGACAATATCTTAATAACGGCAACATCTAGTAAAACTTTAAGGGAAAAAATTGCCGACGTATGTTTTAAACTAAATCAAGCAGGAGTGAAGTTGAATAAAGAAAAATGTGTGTGGATAACTCAGGAATTAGAATTTTTAGGCCATACTATAAGTGATAAAGTAAAAAGACTGCTGGAAAATAAAATCAGAGCAGTCAGAAATGCGGAAAAACCTAGAAACATAAAACAACTTCAGGCATTTCTAGGACTCGTGAATTTTTTTGAACCATTCTTGAAAAATAAAGTGATGGTAGTGAAACCTATGTACAAGTTATTAAGAAAGAAAAAAAATGGATCTGGACAGAAATCCAAGATAAAGCATTTCATGAAATAAAAGAATTATTAACATCAGATATTCTATTAATGCATTTTGATAGTAACCTGGAGGTAAGGATTACTATGGGTGCATCAGACTGGGGAGTGGGAGTGGTATTAGCCCATCCCATAGGAGATAAAGAACGGCCAGTGGCATTTGCATCCAGAGTTATGTCAAAAGAAGAGGTCAACTATAGTCCAATAGATAAAGAGGCGCTTGCAATCATTTTTGCAATAAAAAAATATCATCAATATGTGTTTGGTCGTGGTTTTGAAATTGTTACAGATCACAAACTATTATTGGGAATATTAAGTAATGATCAGGATGCTCCAGAGCATTTAAGCCCGTGTTTGCTGCGGTGGAGAAATATACTCGCTGTGTATGATTATAAACTAGCTTATAAAAAGGGGAAGGAAATACCACACGCTGACGCATTATCATGTTTTCCAGATAGGAGGGAAAAAAGCAAAATGGAAATAGAAATAAATTACATAGATTATATGAAGTCAGGTGTATTAAATTCTATCACGGTCAGAAAATGGACAGAGAATGAAAAAAGATACGAATGCCTGATTCATTGGATTAAGAATGGCTGGCCTAAATCCAAACTGAATTACGTAGCCATGGGGTTTTGGACAAACAGGTTTAATTTTTCAGTTAGTAATAAATGTATTATTATGGGTGTTAGAGTAGTGATACCTCTGGAAGGGAGAAAAACACATTAAAACTTATACATGAAGGGCATCCGGGCATAGTGAGAGCGAAAGCTTTGGCGCGTAGCTATGTCTGGTGGCCTAAAATAAATGAAGATATTGAAAATTACATAAAGCGCTGTGATGCATGTCAAACTGAAGTGCAGTTGCCAAGTAAAATATTGTCGCAATGGAAGGAAGCAACTAAGCCATGGGAAAAAGTGCATATGGATCATGCAGGGCCAGTGAACAACAAGATGCTACTGATATTAGCTGATGCATTCTCAAAAATGGATTGAGTGCCATATAGTAAGGAATACCAGTGCGGCTGAGATGATTAAATGTCTTAAGTCAACATGTTCAATTCATGGCCTGCCAGAAGTTATCGTAATGGACAATGGAGCTGGTTTTGCAAGCAATGAACTTAGACAGTTTTTTGATGCTGGGGGGGGATCCGTCACTTATACTCACCAGCATATCACCCACAATCAAATGGATTGGCGGAGAATGCAGTTCGGCAAGTGAAGACGTTTCTGAAGAAAATGAACACTACTAATATTGATTTACAGGAAAAATTACAGGGATTTATGTTAACCCAGCATACTACTCCATCGACGATTACGGGAAAAACGCCAGCAGAATTGATGTTTGGACGGAAATTACGAATACAATTAGCAGTTCTGAAACCAACTGAAATGAAATATACATGAGATCTGCAATCGTATAAACACTTTAAAATGGGAGAACCAGTCTGGGTTCAAGATGTCATACAGAAAACATGGATTAAAGGAACGATTGGACAAAATATATCGACACAAATATATGCAGTGGAAGGGGAAAATGGTAACAAATATAGAAGGCACATCAACCACTTAAGAAAACGAGAATTAGATCAAGTCCCACTGGAGTTTTGGCAGAATTTGAACAGCAATGAGACAGAGGAAAATGAAAGAAATATAGAAAAGAAATCAGAAAAACAATACATAGGGGAGGAACACAAAGATGTTATAATGGAAGAACATCGACCAGAAGCACGGAAGAGCAAATCACCCAGGCCGCTTAGAATTAAAAGGAAACCGGAAAGGTTTAAAGATGATGTGTAAGTGACATTTATATTTCTGGAGTAAGGGGAGGAATTATAGTATTTGGAATAATAATAATAATAGTGTACTCCAGAAGTAAAAATAAAAAGGCAGATTTTAAAAATACAAGTAAAAAAAACGTTATGGGGGTTTTGATTAAAATACAGAAATAAGATAGATTATTTTATATGATAACATTCATTAATTAAAACCTAAATCAAACATTCACTAATTAAAGTCTAAAATAAGGATTTACTAATTGAAGTAAAGTAACGATTTCTAATTAAAAATGAAAGTACAATTAATTAATTAAAAGGACTGATAAGGATCAAGCGAAAGCAGAACAAAGGAGAAAAAGAAAGCGAAGCCGGGTAATTTAAGAATACAGAATATTTCCAGCTTGCTGTGTGACCGGAGTGGGAATCTTTATATGGTGAAAGGGATATACGAACAACGGAGGTATAACCCAGAACTAGCAGAGTCTGAAGGTTCCAAGATCCGTATAGGTAATTACAGATCTTCTCGATCTTATTATTATTTTTGTACGCCTAAAATGGCTAATTTTAGAATACGGAATAATTAAAATATTAATAGACTTTAAGAAGAGGTTTTGGCAAACCGGCCATCTTAGAATAGAACTGTTAGTGGGGAAATCGGACACGCGATTATGTATATAATTTCTTATATGTGTTATGAACTCAAAATTGTTATAAACTAAAATATAAATAAATTGCTGTATTCTATTTGTAGTAAAAATCTTTTTATTTATTTAATTTGTTACATGTGAATACAAAGCAATTTAATATGTACTCTGGGATTTTTTTATATACCTGGGGATATCACTGAAGACTACTGAAAATGCTAAGTAATAATTTTTTCTTGTTTGGTAAAATTAAAAAAATTATGTGTACTACATGTACTTTTTTAAAATCCAAAAATGTAAAACAATTTTTAAAGTGATAAATGGTTTTTCTTTTCCAGTTTTGCGTTTACAAATGAAAATAAAAAAAAATAAATATTAGGTGTCATATGTATTTTTTTTGAAAATGAAATGTATTCAAAATAATAATTTTCTCTGTAAGTGATTGAAAAGATACAAATGGGTGTGAAAAAAAATTAAAGCCCAATGAACTATATCATCGAACAGATGGTAAAAAACTGTAGATAATTTTAACGAATAAATAGGAGTTTTATTTATTTTTAGTTGAAAGTAGGTAGAAAAATGATAAGCATTCAAATGGCTGCTAGAGTTTGTTAGTTTGTAGAATTGTTCTTTTTTTTTTTAGAATTTATGACCACTATTTTTCTGGTACTTTTATGATCTGCTATTCTTTTTTGTGCTTAGACAATCAAACAAGTATTGAAAATTGATGGATGAAGAATTTTTGCGAGATTGTATTGAGAGGGACTAAGGTGAAAAAATCTATCATTACTTTTGTGACTGTTTTTTTTTTCTTCATGTCATAGCATTGAAGTGAAAATATAAATTTTTTGTGTTTGTTTTAAACAAAGCAATACTAAAAAAATAATAATAGACAAATGGATGTTAGGTGTAATTTTTGAATCAAGTAAAACCAAAATAAAAACTTATGTATGTTCTCAAAATAATATGATATTGGACAGCTAAGTAAAAATCTTTACTCAATTTAAATGAACAAATAATAGTAACTATTTCTGAATGATTTTAATAAGAACAATAACAACAACAACAAAACTGAAAAAAAAAAAAAGATCGCTTTCTTTCTGAATATGGTTTCTCTGAAATCTCAAAACAACTTTTTAATTTAAAAATACACGTCAAATTTATCACTTATTATTTTCAATCGTGTTTGGGATCCATTTAAACAAAAAATTCCCAAAAGAATATATTAAATGATTAGCAAGTTTTTATGCTTTCAATTTCCAGAAATTCATTCTAACCCAAATTTTTGTATAGAGTTTTTTTGTGTTGATATTTATATATTTTTTAGTTTTATTCTTTACTTTTAGATTTTATATATAGAGCTTGAAAAATAAGATTTAACAAGCTTTGATAAGAAAGTGCTGGGTTTGTCCTGGTGTTTTTAATCTAATGCTTGAATATCCTGGCACCTCACTGATGCTACCAGTAGCAGAAACTGGTCTGGGGTTGAGGATATTTTCAAAGCTTATTAAGAGCTTATTTTGCGAGATCTATATATAACATTTGTAAACACAAGCTTATTTAATTAGGTCATGTGACATCTGGCTTGATTTTTTTGTAATTTTACTTTTAGATTATATTAATATTCTGTACTTATTACTTAAATGATTAAGCATTGCATTTATTTCTGAGTATTTTTATTATTATAAGATTCATTTCAGTAGGGTTATAAATCTTTTTATATTTATTGTTATTTAAAATCAAATAGTTATCATTTCATCCACATTAGATTTCTCTTGAATATCCATTATTACATTACAATAAAAGTTTATCATAGACTGTAAGTTAAATTGTTTTCAAAATGTCTCACAAATAACCAAATTTGCATAAAAAAAGAATTATAATAGTTATAATAATTTCCTATGGTAAAAAATATAATTTGTTACTCAAATTCAAAATATATATAACAAAGTGAAAAATCAATTAAAAAAATAATTAAAATTGAAAAAGTAACAATTAATGAATTATTTTACTAAATATATTATTAATAAAAAGTAATGCAGTACAGTTTAATAAAACACTTCAGTTATAATTTTTTAAATGATAATTTTTCAATTTACCTTTGAATTTTATTTAGAGCAAAAATGACATTTCTTGAATCATGACTCATTAAATTAAAATAAAACAAATAGAAAAATATAAGTTAACACAATGTGCATTTTAAAATTTATTTTTAGTGCACTTTATATTTTATTTTTAAAGTTTTTATTTATGTAAATATTTAACCCAACACTTTGATGTTTTTACAGCATTGTTAATTTTTGGTTTTTTAAAAGCAATGATTCACAATTTTATTTTTTACATAAATGCAGTCATAATTGAATGAAAATTTTATCAAGGAATATAATAGGCAATTGATTACTGTAGTTTTAATAATGTAAATGATTAAACTTTTTTTGTTGGTACTGTTTTAATATGAATAATGAATGCATTTTCATCTGGAATAATCAAAATTTTTATTAAAAGTAGTAGTTAGATATTAATTAGGTCAAAATTGTCACATGTATGGGCAAAATTTGTACTGAATAAAATTTGCATTTTTAGAGTGATATACTTTTTTATTTACATTTTTGATGAAAGCTATCATTTTCTTGGATATGTCAGAAATAAATTACAAAGATAGCGAGTGTGGTGTCATGGACAAGTTAGTTTAGGATTGTTTGAAATTTATTATGTGAATAGTATTGTAAAATTAGGGGGATTCATAAATAAGTAAAGAATTGTATGACTAAATAATATTAGAAGTGTATAACTAAATAATATTGAAATTATCTAAATAATTATCTAATGTAATGATGTCATGTATAAAATAACCATATATGGTATGAAGGTTTGGGGTTGAATGAAAACCCATAGGGACTAGTGAGTGGCTCAGTTATCAGACCATATAAGGAGAGGTATTTATGGAATGAGAGATGTTTTGTTTGAACTCCAGAAGTCAGGTATATAAGTGGGATGTAGAGGGAGAATTGGGCTAGTAAAAAATAAGAGACTACAGTGGCCCTAACAGGCAGACCTATGATACCAACTTTGAAGGAGTGCTTTACCAATGTATGTAACAGTTATGTATGTAATTGAATTTTGCTGGAAATTAAACTAATATTTTAACTCACACAATCTGTCTAAATTTCTCATTTGTTTGATGCATACACAGCAAGTGAAAAACAAATAAGTGATATTAGTTTAGTATCACACATTCATTTTAAAATGTATTATTATTTGCACAATACATAAAATATCCCATCCCCTAATGAAAATAATTTAGATTTTCAATGCCAGCATTTTTGCTTTGGATGGAATTAGCATTTAAAAAATATTTATACAAAAATTAATCAAATGAATGTATTTTAGCTAATGTGTAAATTTAAAAATTTATTACTAATACATTTTGTTACCATTTTCATTATTTATTATAATGAATGAAACATACCTATTTATCATTTTTTTTGCTGTTTATGATGGTAATCTTATATTCTTTGAATATATTATAAATTAAATTACAAACTGTCAAAAGTACTGGATGAAAATAAGGTAAGTACAACAATCTTATATTAACTGTATGATTAAGACATAATTATTGTGTATAATGAATAAAATTTATACTGTATTTTTTGGCATAAATGTCACCATGTTAGCTTTCAATAATATTCCTTGGATAAACCCATTATTGTGTGACATCATCAGTCATTTGAAATGGCTGTAATTGTAGAGAATAGTCATTGATTGAATTACTGGATGCAAATTAATGATGACCACTATGAAAACTCCTCAAATAAACATTCATTGTATATGGAGGCAAATATATAATATATACTGTAATTTATGTAATATAAAAATGACAAAATATATCATAAACTTTCTTTTAAGAAAATTTGATTATTATTGCGCAATATATTATCTTATTGACCATTTTAAGAATCAAATATAAAAAAAAAATTAAATGTTAAATAAAATTAATAAAATTTCATACATGCAGAAATGTAAAGAAATGGTAAATGACTTAAATGCAGTGTTAACAGAAAGAAGTACTGTTTAAATAATAAAAGAAAAATATGATTTTTTTTTTGTGATTTTGTAAATATTTGTAAATGAAAATACATAAGAAATATTATGGAGGAGTATTTAGCAGATAAATGGAAATTTGCAGTTTACACATCTTCCAGTTCTAATATTTTTTAAACCAATCATTATTTTTATTACAAACAATTTTATTGCCATAAATTAGTTTGTAAATGATTATGTAAAAATATTTTATGGAAAGTTATTTTTTAGTGTAATTATTGTGAAATATTTTTTTAATATAATAATTCTATTTTCTATTTTTATAAGCAATTGGGATTTTTTTATGTAATAAAATAAGAGCTTGAAATTTGTAAAAATATTTTATCTTATGTTTTTTTTATACACCAATTTAGATAAAGCTATGGTAATATTTTTACTTTTTCTAACTCTTTTTAACTTTTTTTTTTTACCTTAGAAAAAATAATTATATTATCAAATTTATAAACTAAAAAATTTTAATTGTTTGTTACGGATTTGTATAAGAATAAAAAAAATAGTTGCTATAAATATCAAACTGCTATTTAGTTATATGATTTTTGAAGTTTTTTTTGATGAATATCGTTTCCAGATGCTAGGTTATCAAAAATAAATATTGAATTTTTTAGTTTTCTAGGAATAAAAACCTATGATATATCAAGCGTTGTTAGCCGAGAGGTCAGCGCAGTCACCTTGGTTGCAGATGGTTGTTGCAGGTTTGCCTTCCGGCCGATGCTATGACATATGAAAAAAAATCTATAATATATATATATTATAATAGGATGGGATATCTTGAGGTTATCCATGGGGTGATGGCAAACATCATCAACCCCAGTTTAAAATATAAATATAAAATTTACAAACAAGTATATTTAAAATATATAAGTAATTAAGTATGCTATTCAAGATATTAATATTAAAATAAGATAATATCAAGTTTATATAAATAAATAATATTGAATATCAAAGTAAGTAGTAATATTAAAAAATATAAAGTAAGTGATATTAAGTAATTTTATTCTAAAATAAGATATATAAATAATGTTACATGTCATATAAGATTGAGAGATCATGGGAACTCTCTGAGAGGTCAGCCCAGTTAACTCCCTAGAACAACTATAATTAAATAAATTCACCAGCATTATCAATACAAAAAGCAATTATATATAAGTAATGTTCATCATTATGAGTGATTAACAATAAAATAAATCAACAGCCAATCTTGTGACTGGATTTAGACCAGGCCAACTATTTAGCCTTTGCCAGCTTGGGGCAATTATTTAACCATTAATTTTGATGCACAAACTTAAGTGCTAATCCATCTAAAAACATAAAACTCAAAACAATAATTCTAATATTATTAATGTTCAAAATTACAATAGGACATTGATATATTATAGGTGGTTCACCTATAGTAAATGGTTCTAAGAAATCAATGTCTAGATCTAAAGTATTAAGCATCCACATCTGATTGTTCACCATTTTGTTAGCACCAGGTCCTTGCAAAGAGGAACTGACATACAAAGACCTTTTCAGTTTAATTTTTTTTCATTAGTTTTATTGTTTTGCCTTTTCAATATTGTGGTCACACCACTAGTAGAAGGCTGACTATTCTGACATTCCATCCTATTTTTAGATATATCAAACCTAACAACTTTCTTGAATAGGGAGATATTCTATCTCTACCCTTAAATTCATATCGCCTTTTGAATCCTGCTGGAGATCTCATACCAGTACTAACATTGATATTAGACAAATGATAGTTACCTCTCTCCTTATTTGTTTTAAATCTATTACCTAAAGATGTCTCAGTCACTTCATGAGTATCTAACACTTCTGAAACATCTTCAATCAAACAACGATCGGCTGCTATCAATAACTGTTTGACGTTTCTTGGCAAATTATGTCTAACTATTCTCACTATCTGCCCTTCAGATAATGGACAAGCAGTTAACATTTTTAATCTCACAGCCTGATTTTTAAAAAAGCTTGTATAACCACATTTGCTGCTATGATATTTTTCCTAGGTGATTTGGTATCTTATGCTATCTTGCTTATCTGAATTCCAGAAACTTCCTATGATAAGGCACTTAGAGTCACCATAAGTAACTGGCTTTTCAAAAAATGACTGCCACCAGTCTTTGGCAGTTACGTACAAATGGTTACTACAAATGGCTATCTTTTCCCTCTCTGTTAATAAGCATATGGAAAATAGCTCATCTAAATTGTTTAAAAACTCTGAGTGGTTTTCTGTGTACTCTCCCCTAAATGGCTTGATCCTCATGAAATGCAAAACCATAGAACTATTTGCACCTCCATTGTAACTAATACACTGGTCTACTATCTATCTCTTTAACAATAGTGTGCTCCAACTGACTATCATCACCTTTCCTCACATATTCTATTCTGTCTATTGGTGATGGACTAGTATAGTTTTCATATTTCCTATATAAATACTTTCTTTTTTCCTAATTCTATCTTTTCATCACTTATAGATTTGATTCCCCCCATCTGATCGTATATCTGTTGTAACTTTCCCTCAAAATTTATCTGTCCAAGTACTTGTTCTACATATACTTTTTGCTCATTTCTAAACTTATCTAAATTTTGATCTACTATCTCCTTACATTCATTGCTATTCTTTTCTAATATATATGCTTGTTCTTTAATGTCCTTTTGTAAACATTTCAGATTTTCACCTATTTTGGATCGATATTTATGCTCATCTGTTTTCTGAATATCCAAAATTCTTAAATTTTTCTATCAATTCTTTTTCTATTTCATCCTTTATGTTCATCTTAGTCTGAACTACTTCTTCCTTAATAATTTTAATGTCTTTACTAACATGATCAATATGGCCTTTAACTTCACAAATCTCATTATTGACATCCAACTTATAGCTATCTATTTTTTGGGTTAAATTATTATTATTTATTTGACACTGATTAATGGATTCCTCTATTTAATCTTTTAAACTTTTAATAGTGCTTTCAGAAAATTCGGAAAATTTCCTTTCTAGCAATTCCTGTTTTTTGTCAACTATTTGCATTATTTCTCCCTTTAAAGAATCAATAGCTTTTTCATTGTTATTAAATCTTAAATCAAGATTATCAAAATTTATCCTTCACTTCTTCCTTAAAATTTTCCACAGTTTTACAAGTTTCATTGAATTTTTGATATATATTTTCTATACAAGTTCTAATTTCTTTACTATTTTTGTCCACATTTTCACTAAGAGATTCTAATTTTATATTATTTTTATTCAGATTTTCATTAAGAGAATCAAATTTAGCATCTGAAGTTATACTGTTTTTATTCATATCTTCTCTAAAAAACAAATTTCTTGGCTGAAAATTTACTATTTTTATCCATCTTTTCATTAAGAGAATCCTGACTTTTTTCATCTCTCTAAACATTAACATTATTTGGAACATCTGTAAGTTCCCAACACCTTTTTTAGGCATTATTACCTCTTCCTCCACCATTTTCATTTCTATAACCTCTTTTTCTTCCTACTTTATGTCACTATCCATAATTTGAATATTATTCTCAACTGTTTCAAAATCTAGTTTTCCTACTCCTTCTTCCTCCTCACAAATATTACCATTGACAATAAAATCAATCATTTCCATTTCTAAATTTTCATCCCAATTACTCATTTTTTAAAACATATTTTTTTAAAATTCAATTTTTTAAAAGTGTACAATATTTATTATTAATATTTTCATAAAATAATTCCCTACCAGCCTTTCTGTCTCCATCTAATCAACATCCACAATAAACCTTGCACTACTTAATACTAACTGATCATTATAACTATAACTAATAAAATTATATGTTATGTCATCAATCCTCACACACATGATTCACAGACAATTTGCACATAATAGAATATACTCAAAATGTTTTTAAATATTCAATAATTAACATAGTCATAATACAAAATAATTATTAGCCACATTTGCATATCTTAAATATTTATCTACTTATTAATTTACAAATAACATAATAATATTTTATTCTGGAATAATCAGATTATAAATACCACATGAACTTATAATAATTTTAATAATAAAACACTTAGTTCAATATCATAATCAAACCCTAAATAATTATTACCGCTATGATAAAAATACTAAATTATTTATATTCGAAGAGATATACCTATCAATAGCCCCAAAATTATACATTTTAATTCATATGCTATCTTTCTTGATTAATTAATTTCCAACTATAACTATGGCCCCTTTAGACACATTGAGGTTCAAAGTTGCAGTGCCAAATTCATGGTTACCAGTTGTACTTTCACTTCCAGGAAATATAATATATAATAAAATGGGATTACCTCAGATAAATAGTTATGCACAGGTAAAATGCATATAATCGATAATAAAGATATTCTATGTTAATGTCATATGTTTAACTAGTTCTAATTAATAAGAAATAATAATATGGTTCGGTTTTATAAACTAAATAATTAAATATTTATTAAATCATGAGACCATGAAGTGAGATACAAGTGGTAATATGAAATACATTGAGCCAATATCCCACAGGATACCTCCTCAATGGCATAAGAATACTATCCCCCCTTTTATTATCTCAAATAATAAATCTATAGCATTCTTACGACTTCAACAATAATTAATTAATTAAGATAATACTGGTAAATAAATCTTAATCTCTTTATTCAAAATAATCTAACTAAAATAATCTCAGGTTCTTTAAACTAATTCGAGTCAATTAAAATTACTGTAGTCAAGCATGATAAGGGATTTGATATCACCCTCAACTACATCTAACTAATAATAATAATAATAATAAATAATAATAATCTTCAATGTATAATTTGATCTTATCTATTTTTCCCTGTTATAGTTTTTATCAATAATAATAATAATAATAATAATAATAATAATAATAATAATAATAATAATAATAATAATAATAATAATAATAATAATAATAATAATAATAATAATAATAATAATAATAATAATAATAATAATAATAATAATAATAATAATAATAATAATAATAATAATAATAATAATAATAATAATAATAATAATAATAATAATAAAAAAATAAATAAATAATATAGCATAATCTTTAGTTTTCCTATGATATCTTAAATAAATATGTGGTAAAATCTTATAATCTGAGAATATGTGGCAATGGATAATATTATAATTCTGTGTATATATTATATAATTTAATTTATGACAATAATGATAATAATGATAATGTAAATAAAATTTCTCAAATAAGTCATATTAAGAAAATACTATATATCTTAAATAATCTTATTCTTATTGTGCAAATATTATGTTTTGGTTCAAGATATCTGTAGTCATATGTTTGTGATGTGAAAGAATATTAAATTTATAAAAAAAGCAAGTTTAACAAATTTTATTACAATAGTTTAACAAAAAATAAATTATTTACAATATTTACAGTCAATGAATCTTGTCTCATTTTCATCATTTCAAAATAAAATAACAAAAATAAAAATCTAAGCATCTAAGCCTTCATTCCGACTTAGAACTTGTTATATACTTTAAAATATTTATAAATACTACCAATAATAATCATCATGGATATATGTAGAGTTTCACATGTATTAGATACAATTAAATAATACTATAATATATTTCCAACAAAATATAGATTAATTATGAAAACATAAAACATAAATTACAATAGAATTACTTATCCTAATATATGTCTTAATTTATTTTTAATTATTTAAAATAACTTATCATGATAGTGCTGATACTAATAGACAAAATATATTTATTCTGGTTCGTTAATAAAATAAGTAAACTCAATTAATAACAGACTTATCACACATTCCACATCCTACTTGATATTAATCCAGTATAAAAACTATATGTATGTGTTGATGTGTTTCCTTAAATATAAAATAATATTCATGAAATATAATTTACTTGTTCTATTATTTGTTGTTTCTTTCGATATACTATCCATTAAACATATGCATTACATATAAGTTAAAATATTTTAAAATTATTCAAAAATTTTGTGAACAATTTTATTATCATTTACATACTTAAAAATAGTTTATTAAAATGTAGAAAACATTCTATGATTCTTTATCCTTATTTTAACTTTTATTCTCAATCCCAATTCTATTTATTCTTAACATCATTCAAAGTAAGAAGCCCTATCCTATCTTCTTCAAAATAACTATCCTTCTTTCCAAAATTATTTATCATTCTCCCTCAAAGATACAGTTCTGTCCGATGTAATACTTAGAAATCATGATAGCGATTAGATGCAGAGATATGAAGAATGAACTAGAGTATCAACTCAATAGTACACACATAAGATGGTCACATGGCAACAGTGTCTAAGGAAAAGAGGCATGACTTCTCTGTCTAATAACCTCCACTAAAATAATAATGTCCTAGCTATTTATTCAGCTTTTTGGAGCATTAATATTCACTACTAAGAGAAAACATTGCCCATGAAAATATATAAGTTACAGGACTTCGTTATCTGTACCTGCATAATTATTAAGACAATAAAACTATTTCTATCCCCCATAAAGAGCCTACAACAGAGCATCACTTTGGTTTCATTTTAAAATACTCTCAAGTCACTACCTTTCAAAATTTCTTTATAGATTTATCAATCTACATCGCAAAAAAATTCTTTAAACATATTTCTAAAATAACAAATAAATTCGCATATAGAGTCCACGATCTAGATTATTCAATAAGAAAAGGTTACTTCACTTTTAAGAACTTCTTGAACAAAAATACAAATGACAGGTATCGATATAATAAAAATCAATACTTCAAAACATTTAAAAAAATAATAGAGTTTTTTTCATGAAAGAATCATAAGCATTTATTTTATATAGCGTATGTAAACAATTGTATTACAGTCAAATATCAGCCTTTCACACTACTTGTGCATACGCTTTGTGAGTGTTAATAATAAATGAATACTTTCTCACCAATACAAGATATAGTAATTATGCAGGAATAAAAGGAATCCTCTTATTCCTACAACTTAAACGCTTATATATGAGCAAATCTGAAGTACTGGCAAAGAAAGTGTGACAATGGAACAGTCACTTTAAATTACTATATATGTTGCCTGAATGAATGCCGTCGGTGAAATTATCTCGAATTTACTAAATGTCATTCTAACTGAAACTTAATAATGTGTAAATAAGCATTTATTTTATATAGAGTATGTAAACAATTGTATTACAGTCAAATATCAGCCTTTCACGCTAATTGTGCATATGCTTTGCAAGTGTTAATAATAGTAATTTAAAGTGACTGTTCCATTGTCACGCTTTCTTTGCCAATACTTCAGATTTGCTCATATATAAGCGTTTGAGTTGTAGGAATAAGAGGATTCCCTTTTATTCCTGCATAAATACTATATCTTGTATTGGTGAGAAAGTATTCATTTATTATTAACATTCGCAAAGCGTATGCACAATTAGCGTGAAAGGCTGATATTTGTCTGTAATACAATTGTTTTCATATGCTATATAAAATAAATGCTTATTTACATATTATTAAGTTTCAGTTGGAATGACGTTTAGTAAATTCTAGATAATTTCACCGACATCATTCATTCAGACAACATATATAGTAATTTAAAGTGACTGTTCCATTGTCACGCTTTCTTTGCCAGTACTTTAGATTTGCTCATATATAAGCATTTGAGTCATAGGAATAAGAGGATTCCTTTTATTCCTGCATAAATACTATATCTTGTATTGGTGAGAAAGTATTCATTTATTATTAACACTCACAAAGTGTATGCACAATTAGCGTGAAAGGTTGATATTTGACTGTAATGAAAGAATCATATAATTTTATTCCATTACATTGTACTATATCAGTAATATAATAAATAAAAGTATGCATATTTTAAAATAAAATCTAACTCCTATAAGTTTTATATGTGTTTAATGTATTCACACATACTCATATGTTCGTACAATAACATCATAAAATACTTTGGCAATATAAAAGAAAATAAATAAATACATCATAAAAAAATTAATATTTTACAATTATTACCCAAGTGATATTCTTTCTAGTTGATCATTTTTTAGATGTCTTCTTAGTCCACAATTAATAAAAGATATTGCATAATATAACACTCATTCAACACTACCGTACTTAAAATATTAAAACTTTAAAAATTACTAAGTATCCTTTATGGAAATCATAATATTATATTAGTAAATAATCAATATTTTATATGTATCTTTCCTATCTCTAATTATACTAAGAAAAAAAATTAATATCAATATTAGTTTATAAATAATAATAAAAATATAGCTACGTAAACTTCAGTCCATGATAAATATTTATTTAAAAAGTTTTTTATTTCTTCAGGATTTATTATCACATCCTTGCAGGCATTGAAACTCCCCAATGCTTGTTGCTATGCTACTGTCTGAACACTTGAAGACAACAATTTTCTCCCCGATACAATGCATGCTCAGTTGATTCCAAATAAAATGATGAACAAAAATTTAAAAAAAAAGAAAGAAAAAGAAAGTCATTTGTAAAAATAATCACTAATCTGTTCTTAAAGATTATAAAAATAATAGTCTATTGTTTTTATTATTCAGAACAGTGATTATTGAAGATGATTTCAACTTATAATATTTAAAAATAATTTTTCAGAGTTTTCTCATTCCATCAGGATACTATGCTGGCATGTAATGTCTCTGACATGGTGATATGTATTTGGGCATCCATATATGATTTTTGCACATTTTTAAAGATATTCCAATGAATGAATATTTAACTATTCCACATAAAGCTAGTATATAGAGTTCTACTGACAAAGATATTTTCTTATTTATCCAAGAATATTTTTCTCTTCAATTAATAGTTTTCAATTATCAGTTTTTTCAAAAGTTATTAAATACATGTAGTCTTTTTTTTATTTTTTATAAATAGTAAAGACTTATCACATAAGATATTTTTTAGTAACTGACTTTTGGAATGAATTTAAAATAAATTGTTAAAAAATGTTTTCATCAAAAATGATATCTACTTTCAAATTATTGAAAGATTTAAAAGTTTTTACCATATTACTTCCAGATCTTAGATAAAACTATCTTCTTCCAATAAAATGCATTTTTTGCTTTTTTAATTTCTCGTGAACTTTTCCATTTAATTGTCCATATGTCCAAAATTTTAACTTGACTGATAAACTATTTGCCTTCGTTAACAATATTAAAATTATATTTTTAATTAAAGATTGTACTTTCAGCATTTCTTTATACAGGTAAATACTTATTCATGGTACTTCCATGGTTATATGATGATAAGATTAAATTTTGACAAAATGCCTGGTAAGGAAATTTAGTTGCCTAACAGTGAATTTAACTGAATAAATTTATAATTTATTTAAATACTCTCTTTTTTAAAAATAATTTAATTAGTACACTTTACTATTTTAAAATAAATTATTAGAGTTATTATAGCACTGAATTGACTGATTAAATACTGAATTGACTAATCAAAAGCATACTTAACTAACAGAAAACACACTTGACTAATAGAAAGCACACTTGATTAACAAAAATCACTCTGAAAAAAGTTGAGCATCTGTATTTATACCAAAATAAATCGATCATTGGATTGGCCGATTAAACTTTCATCTGATGGTCTAATTTACATATTCAGCCAAAAGTGCACAATTAAAATTAAAATTAAAATAATGACTCATCAACTAAATATTAATTATTATATTAGTTAATTCTAAATTAATTTTTACATTTTATTTAAGATAACTAAATATTTTAAAATGACTTTCAAAAATAATATTTTATTAATTTAGTCAACATTTAGTTTTTAATGTATCTATTTTTCTAAACAAAAAAAACTAATTTTTATTAGCTACATTTGTTTTAAAACCTAATTAAATATTTTAGAATAGCTAATTTTATATTTTATCTTGTGGTAAACAAATAAACATTTTCAATTCTATAGTACAATTTTAAAGCAATTTTGAAACTTTATTAACAAGAAACTAGTAAGAACACGTATGAATATTTACATGTCATATGACTTACAACCCAGACAGAATGTATCAAATTTTGTCTGAAGTAAAATAAATGTTTGATTGCAACAAATATTATATTAAAAAAATAATATAATAATATAATTTAGAATAATAATTTTGATACTATAAAATTAAATACACATTTCTCCACCACAAATACTACTTTTTTAAATAAATACTTTTAAATACAATTATTAAATATAATTTTCATTTTAAAATATACTATTTATTTATTTGTAGATTATTACTTTTAAAATTCAGCTTTTAATACTTATTTAAAAGACTTAATAATACACTTTTTATTATGGCCAGCTTTTTTAACGATATACAATTATAACATTTAACTTTATTTAACTGTTTTAAGTATATTTAGCAGAGTTTTATACATTAAATATTCTCATTTTACTTTAATTAAGTTTTTAAAAAGATTGTCAGCACAACATAGTAATCATATCAATAAAATACATCTTAAAATTAAATTTTTTTAGAAAATTGATACAATAAATTTATTTAGACCTAAAGAAAAGGGCACAATATATATATATATATATATGAAAGTGATAATCACTAGAATTGGTAAAAGTGAATAATAAACCAACTGACCAGTATATACTGGCCATTTAATAAATTTTTGGAATTTATATCTGTTAGGTTGCATTATAAACAACATAACCCAGTTTTGATAAAAGCTTCTTTGCATTTTGAAATCAATGATATAAATAAAAAACAGAAAAAGGCATAAATAAATAAATAAATTAATAATATAGTAAAAGAGGGAAAAAATTACCCATGAATTTTGTATAAGAATCTGTCAAAACATTTTGTATTACCACCAATAATAGTTTATCTATAAAAGTTTATCTTTTTAAACAAACAAGCCATAAAACTAGTAAAAAAAGAGGCTATAATACTGTGTAGGTCCTGGATAAAAATAAGACAAAGCCTTACAAGGTATAAAGGCCTAACCAAATATTCCAACAGATGAAAAAAAAAACTACTACATATTTGAAAAATAAATGAAGATAGTTTAGAGTTAAATCAATGCCATAAATATAAGAACAAATGATAGGATAAGTATTATGAGTTGAACAATCCATATATAAATAATTCAGTAAAAAATATGTATTTATTATGTGCAATAAACTGCAATGAATATTTTAGGATCAATTAAAGACTTATTGCTCATCTTGAGATAGATGTACAATAAAATCATACTGTCTCTATAAGACAATAAGTTCTATGTTACAACAGCATTTTGAGTGTATTGATTTTTCTTTTTTTTTTTGTAAGGTGTATTGCAGATATACAATATAGATATGTTGTGTATATTTTTTAAAAAATAAAGAAGAAAATATTCAATCAAATTTTGTTTAGCTAAACTAATGACTATGTTTTAAATAAAAATAAATATTGTAAGAATCATCATTAATTTCAATTGACACTATATTTCTGTCCTTACTATGAAGTAACTAATTTGTTGCTTCATTTCTTTAATTATATGTCATGTATAGGTCTAAGACTAGTTAAATTTATTTTCAGAGTGTTTTTCTTTAAAAGTTTAGCTTCTCATTGTTAGTGAACAGTTGATGGAGTTGTATACTTCATCAGTAACATTCTGGATTACCATACATTCTAGTGATGTGATGTCTTCAGCAGCTTTTCTTGATCTCTTGCATTATACAATAAACCTTCCCATTGCTTTCTGAGTGAAGTGGTAGCTTTAACATTATTTGCTCAGAATTCTCTAAATTGACTAGATGTAAAGACTGTTCCATTATTGGAAACAACAGCTTATTGAGATGAAGCATTAAAAGTATTTTTCTCAGCCTCAATAGTGACTAATGAGTAAAAAAGAATATTTTGGATATTTCTAACTATTTGAATTTCCACGAATAAGCATTGGCAATGTAGAAGCTTATGTTAGATGTTGATTCCTGTTTTAGCTAGAGAATTCTGATTCACTTGACATTGGTTGAGATGTTATTCTATATCTGAATCTATACAAGCTACAAAACATGATCTAACCATTATGTTTATTCTGACTATGACAACAATATAATAAATTTAAGATTTATCTGTGAAACTTGGATAAAATAACAATTTTTGTGCATCATAGTATATATATTTATTTTTAATATAAATAATACATGTATACTAAGAAAAAACTTGTTTAATACTGTAAAATAATAAATTTAAGTACATCAATATAGTATGCTGAGCATGCTTTCAACTAATTAGTAGTCATACTCATAGCTATAATTATTCAAAAGAATTGTGAAATTTATAGAAAAATTACAAAAGTGGTGATTTACATAAAATTTGAGTATAAAATGTAAATGAATTTATTTAAATGAAGTACTTTTTTGACAGGGGAATGCAGGATTCTTTCTTATTGATTGCATGCATGTTGTTGGTATTAAACCATTAAACATCACATGATTACCATTTCTTATGCTTGCTCATGAATGTTATTAAAACAAACAAAACTCTCCATACAGTAGTGCCAATCAGTGCAAGCCATTGTGTTTTTAATTTTATTCTCATTGTTTTGTAGTTAAGTATAGATAAAAGGTGGCTGCTGGAGGGTTGCATTAAATCCTATGATCTAGGTGCAGTGCTCTCAGATCAAATCCTATGATCTAGGTGCAGTGCTCTCAGATCCAAAACTCCTCACTGATGAAAGCTACAAGTTAAAAACTAGTTTGGTGATATTGGATGAGTAGGCACTAGATAGGGATTTTATGCACAAGCCTTCTGGTATCCATTGATTACCCTGGCTTGCACTGAGTGGCAATATGTATAGAGAGTTTTGCCTGTTTTAATGTATTACTGGCAATGTATCAGGCCTTTTTACTTTGTGTTTTGCATAATTTCTTTTAGAAAAGACAATAATGGTGAGTGTGGGTTCAAATATTTAGACTCATGTTCGAGAAAAATAGATATAATATTTGTATTAGCTTTAGCTCAATTGTATTGATATTTGGGCTGTATAATTCTTGTAGAGAGATTGGCATGAGATTCTCCAAAAACATTGTTGCATATAATTTTCTACACAATTTATGAAGTCTACTCTGAGGGCATCTTATCTTTCATATTATTAATCAGATGATTCAGAGTAGGAGGAGTGGGTAGACCAACTCTGTATGTTTCAGTAAAGATTTTGCTTATACAGTTGGTAGCCCCTAGTATGTATGAAAGTGATATCCAAAAAACGTTACTTTAAGACTTGTTAAATGAGCACTTTGACTTATCCATTTATTCATAAGCTGATACTCCTGATTGTTGGATAGTGCAGTGAGATATCCCTTTGTTATTGATAGTAACTGATATGTTCTAAGTTACTCATATCAATCTTTTGTTTCTTCTTTTATATTTAATTTCAATTGAGTGCATCAGCATGGGGGATTTTATTGCCTTCAGAATGTTGAATCTTCTTAGTATACAGGGTAAAATATGCTATGGAAGACCCTTTTTGGCTATAAATTTATTTAATAATGTTTTATAATCATTTTGCAAAATAAAGATTTGGATGGAATATTTTATTCAATGCTTAAAAACAAGATCAGATGCCTCTGCCCATTTGAGAGTAGTTTTTGCAGCCTCAGTTAAAAGGTAAGATGTAGCAATGGAATCACTCCTGTATCAGTTACAGTGTGCTAATACCAGTTATAAAAACTAATTATACCCTTGGATCAGAATAGGCTAGTCACTTTTCGTTAGCTATTAATTTGTTTTATCAGCAGCTTGATTTTTTTAACATCTCATGACCATTTAGCTTTTTGTCTGGAAAATGATGCAATGATTCAGTTGCCTATGTTTTATGCTGAATAAAGCTTTATAATATTAGTGAATCCTAGAAAATCTTTGAGTTTTTTTTGCTGTGGTTGTTTGAACTCTCACTATTGCCTTTATTTTTTTGTATATGTTCTCTGCACTGTAATTTTAAATCTAAGAAATTCTATTTCTATTGATCTAAACTTATATTTATCAGAACTTATTTTAATACTAGTTTTTTCCAATGTATTTAAAAGCTTTACAGTCTCCAATAATTGTCCAGTACTCTTGGAGATTATCAAGAAGCCATTAAAATATGAAATGGTTGTAGATATTTTAAATGCAAATTGATTAATCATTTTCTGAAATAATGATTGGAGCCATCAAGATTCTAGATGATGGCTATTTAAGTTGTGAATCACTTTGTATGGAATGACTCTCAATGCTTTGTTGGCTTTATTATCTAGCACTAACTAAGGAAGCATGCCTGATGTTTGTTTTTGGAGAATGTTCTACTTCCAACTGTAAATGAGAATATTTGTTTTACTGTTGAAGAAATAATTATAAAACAATAGCATTTTATTTAAAGTGCAATGATAGTTTCTGAAAATGCATATCTCCATTATTTTTAATAATTTATACTTTTAATATTGCTAATTGAAAATGATATATTTATTGGCTTAACAATCATATTAGCATATAGCATATTCAACTCCTCAGTTAATTTCACTCTCAAAGCAAAGAGTAATGGCTGATAGTGATAGTGGTTCAGCTAATTTATTTATATACATAGGTAAGTGCTCCTTGATAACATCCCAACCAAACTCAAAGATTTTAATGTATTCTTTTTTAAAATAAGTTATGTTAGTAGAGATTTGGTTTACGCTAATTAATAATAGCCCAGAGATTTAAACCAAGTACAACCTATTAATCTGCTATGTTCTTTACAAAATACTAACAGTGACAATTGTCTATAGCCTCTATATCATCCATTTCTCCAGGATTATAATTAGTTGAATTTTTAAAAAAAATGCTATTGGCTTTATTGCATGGGAGTTCATAAGAAGTTTGAGCACCAGGACTGTAAATGCCAGAACTGATCCAGGATCCTCCCACATATGTCAAAGCATCGGCCAGGAAGTGAACCCGCAATAACTGTCTGCAAACATCTGCTTGCAAGACAACTGTGCTGACCTCTTGGCTACCAATCCTTGACAAATCAGCGTTCTTTAATCTTAATAAATTTTGCAATTTCAAATTTCGTTTAAATAACACTATTCTACTACATGAAAAAAAAGCACAAAAATATTAAGGAGGCAATTCTTATAAATAAATTTTTGAGATTTAATAATAAATAGGCAATGAGCTAATACTGATATATGCAAAATTTGAAAAATCACATGCCATTTTCGTCTTCCTGTTAAATAAGTTTATCGCAGGTGTAAGTATTTCTGTATAATGGTATTATATGCTATTATTTTTATCCATACACATGATTAAATTAATCATATATTTTATATAAGTTAATGGGTATTTATTAATTTAAATATATATAAAACTGACAGAACAGCAGCCAAATTTAAATAAACCAATAGAAAATCAGAAATCTATCCACATTTATCAATATCTATGGTTATATGTATGTATGTATGTGTGTGTTTAGGTGCAAAACTGAATTTATCATTAACTATATAATTTTTTTTTTGAGACTTTAAAATAAGCATGTTAAACATAAGGCCTGTGGGCAGCTGTCCGACAAAATTGATAACCAATATGGCAATTTAATCTTCGACAATACTATATTTTTTAAAAATTAAAATTATAAATTTATACATGAGTATATATATATATATATCGAATATAATGAACAAGAACAAGGCATAACCAGTGAGTTACAACCCATGAAAAAGTAAATTTTGTTATTTCATGCATCCATGTTACTGCTTTTATTTTTAAACAAATTATTATTCTTTTCAATTCCAGATTCTAATCAATGTTTCATTCAAAATATTTCTACATTAAAAAATGTAATTTTCTTGGTGATTACTTAAGAATTTATTAAAATATTATCAAAGTTCCTTATGAGTAAGTAATGTGTAAAATATATTTAATAGAAGAAGTATATCACACTTTCCAAGAAAAATGGGAATTAAAATATTTTTGTATTCCAAAAAAATAAATAAAATTTTATATTTGACATGTAGAATCTCTATTGTGATTTGCAAAGAATATAATATTAAAAGATAGAATGATATAATTAATAAAGAAAGCTATTACAAATATATGTTGAGAAATATTGTGAAGACAAATTGTCAAAAATTAATGTTGACACTTCAAAAACAACATCAGACCTATTGAAGATAAAACATCTGATGTAAAAACTAATTATTTAATATCACATTTAACTGTGAGCAAGTTAAAACCATTCACTGAAGGGGAATTTATTTACAAATGTATTATTAAAACAGTGGAAGTGTTGGGTTCAGAAAAATTAAAGAAATTATAATATATATAGCTTGGGTGAAAAAGATAGAGTGGATCCATTCTATCTTTTAAAAAGACTTTATCTTGTGTTTGGAAAGGAAAATATTCAGTTTAAATAATATTCCAGCTGTAAAGCACATGTGCTGTGGTTCAAGCTATGTTATTATTTATAATATATAATAAGTGAGGTGTGACATACTATTGTCAGTAGAATCGATAATATATCTGAGAAATTTAAGAAATCTACTAAAATCAATAATTACAATTTTTGAGACCTACTATACTGCAACTAATGACAGTACAGAAAGACAGGCTAAACTTCAGCTAGCTGTTTTATTTGCAGATTTAAACTTAAATGGAAGTGAAGAGCATCTGGAAATTATTACAATACATAATACAACCAGTGGAGATATTTTTAATGCACTTATGGAAGTTTTGAAGGAATATGATTCATCTTTAAAAAAGTTAGTTTCTTTTGCAACTGCTTGTGCTGTGGCAAACAACTAGTATTATAAAATGAGCTATCACACTATTAAAATAAAAATGTAAAGAACAATGTAGAGATGCAGCTAATCTTAGTTTTAACACCTTTATTGCATTGTTCATCTGCAAACATTATATTTCAAAGTTTTAAATATCTGTATGCCATAAAAATGTCATTAACATTGTAAATGATATTCAGGTATGTGAACTTAATCACTATCAATTTAGTAAATTTTTAGAAGATATAGGAAGTGGAGTACATTTGTTATATAGAATTTTTTTTTTTAGTCCTAACATTTTAAAGTGATTCTTCCAATTGCTGGATAAAATTCCTATTTTTTCATAGAATTATGAATGTGGAATATTAAAAAAAATCAATAAATACAAGACTTGATTTTTTTTGTTTGTCATTACTAATAACTTTAATTTAGTACTAAACAACAAGGCAAACATTATGTGGAACCACAATATTTGATAATATGCAAAAAGAAAATGTTGCCAATCATTATTACAAAAATTGCAGAATTGAAATTTTCAGATATATTAACCAAGTTAAATTATTAGTAAATGAAGATATGTGAAAACCAATTTCACTTATTTACTTCTCTATCTATTGATGCCCAAACTATTAATTTACAACTGGAATTAATTGAAATTCAGTATGATTTTCTATTGAAACAAAAATATATGGATGCTGATATTACACATTTTAATAAGTATTTATTAGTTGACAAAATGTGAAATTAAGCAAATTTTATCTATGTCCAATAACATACATTTCTATGAACAACTATTTTCAACTTTAAAAAATAAATTAACAGACCAGCATATAAATCAATTTTAAAAATAATGAAAGCCAACAAATTCAAACAAATTCTGAAGATTTGGTTAATGAAAAATGTTGTTGCTAAATTTCTAATAAAAAAATGTTATAATTTTAATAATTTTACTTACATGGAAGAAAACAACAACAACTTTAGATATTTCATATGTATTTTGGTAACATGATTGCATTTTGTACATACATTATTGTAAAAAAAGGTTACCATGACTACAGACTGTGATTGTTGATTGTTATTGATATTGGTATTGTTTGACTGCTTTCATGTATTTACAGATGTTAATTTATATGTGAAATTGCATTGTTAATAATAAAAAATCTGCTTCCTCTTTAATTTCTAATTTTGTTTTCTGTAATATTATCTTACAATGGCTTTGGTTGACAATGAGTTTGAAATGCCAATGCTAATGACCACTTCATAAATTTTTATTATTGCCTTGAAATTCTTTACATAGAAAATTAAATAAACCAGAATGATGAAATAAAAAATAATGCATATATTTATTGGAAGAATGCAACAATCATGAATTGTTATATATAGTGATTAAGATTTATAGAATATCATTATCTTTTTTTCAAACGTTTGTTATTCTTAATTGAGACATTGAAACCAGAATGAATGGATGTATGCATTTGATATATAATTTTTTATATATTTGCAATTATGAAGGAAGAACATGCTATGGAGCCTTTGGCTGTAATCTAGTATTATGATGACCTTTTATTAATTTACTTAAAACTGTAGATCATTTTCAAATGAAGAAAGAGTGAAAAAGAGATGTGGAATATTTAATGAGTAAACAGGCAATTGATTTTAAATGTGGGCATAATCATTGTAATATAAATAAGAACTGCTCCCATAAAAAGCATACTTAAGTTACCCATGGGATCATGCCCAATACTACAGATTTATTTTCACAATAATAAATTTAAGGTCATTATTAATCTTATGATCTTACTATCATACAATAAATTTGTCAGAATATACATTTTTCTAACAGCATAATGGTTAATGTATCTGACTGCCATGACCATGACCAGGAATTTGAATTTTAGCAGGCAAATTTATTCAGTTATGGACTTAATATTTCAAATAGATAGTCCACAAATCATTTCATTAATCAGTCAATTGTCGAATGAATAAATAGATAGATATCTACATAGGATTAAACAAAGATAGAAAACCTTAAAATTATTTCCATCCAACAGTTGGAAGTCTTTTTTTTGCTAAGGATTAATATTTTTTATTTCAAATAGATAGTCCACAAATCACCTCATTAGTCAGTCAATTGTTGAATGAATAAATAGATATCTACATAAGATTAAACAAAAATAGAAAACCTTAAAATTGTCTCCACCCAACAGTTCTTCCTGTCTGTGTTGGATAAAAGGATCCTTGTTTGACTTCTGTTTTCCTTTAACTCTATACTGCATATATATATATGTACATACAGATACATGTTTTTAAAGGGTATCAAATATGAAATTTTACAAGGCTATCAAAATTTTAATAAGTAGTTATAGTTTTAATACTGCTATATCAGCAATTTTTTTCTAATTTAAAAAAGTCCTATTTGTTAGTTTAAGTATATAAATCAAATCAAATATGTCAATATAAAAATTATAATGTATCTAATTAAAAAAATAACAACTATTTAGGTATGCAAATAATTAAAATTTTAATTAAATAACCATTTACCTCGTTTACATTTTTTTTTCACTTTTATTATTTAAGCTTCACTAACTCTTTTCAGGATGTTCTCCTGTCATTAACCTTACATTTTTATTAATAAAATAAGTTATCATAATTACCTGGGCATTGTTTTTTAATGTCATTATCCTTCTTTCTTTTTTTTTTTTAGATGTCGTACTATGGGTTAGCGAGACTCCTACGTTTTCTCCCAATGGCACTGCACTATATGCCATATTAAGGTACCTTTGTCTTTATAAGTACACATTAATCAAGTTTAATTATTGTTTTGTAAAAAACGTACATCAAGTTTTACCACTTTTGTTTTATTTCTGAGATAAATAATCGTTTTAAGGTTTTGTGTGAAATTATTTGATTATTGATAATATTGTATAATCGATGAACGTGCTTCGCCGAAGGCTAAAACAGACCTAATGTTAAATAGATGACGGAAAATGTTCGTTTATCCACAACACATTTATTTGCACTTTTTAACATTTAGATTTTTTTTATTATGATTTTTTTCCTCAAATGCAGCACATGTATGAATTGCAGAAATGTACACACACAGTTAAAAAAAAAAGTATTTCAAGGTCTAATTCAACAAGTTACGATTTATATAAAAATAATTATTGTTTCAACAAAATTGGATTTAATGGACATATTATTTCATCACATTTATTTTTATTGACACGGATTCTCTATTAACGTAATACTATAATAATAAACAGCTACTCGCAAACGAATATGGGTATTCCAGTTCCAAAAAACAAAAACAAAAACACACACACACACACACAAAAACGAAACAAAAAAAAAAAAAAGAAAAAAAAGAGGGGAAAACTACTATAGACATGGGTCTTGTAATATAAATCAATCTGGGAACCACAAATACTCCACGTATAGAATATGTTGGTTCATTTTTCTGTTTATTTGATATTTTAAAATGTTATTTTTTAAAAATTTTTCAATAGTACTGAAAAGTTATTTTTTATATACTTTAGTACCTATCTCTCCACACACCACCAAATGCAAGTTTTCTTTTTGATATACTTCAATACTAATAAGAGTACTTAACTGTCCATACCTTCGTAATAAATGGATACAAGAAGATTTGTGCATAAAATCCCTATCTAGTACCCATTCCTTCAACATACCCAGACTAGTTTTTAGCTTATGGTTTTCATCAATAAGGAGCTTTGGATTTGAGAGCACTGCACTAGATCTTAGGATTTAATGCAACCTTCCAACAGCCATCAAGCCCAAGATGAAAATGTTATAATATTTCCAACCCAAATTTCCTCACTTGTTTAGTTATATTGATCTGAAGTCCGTTCAGCATCTATACACTTTGGTGTCTTTGGTTTTTCAAAAACCACAGTCATAATTATCCTATGGGCAGGATAGATGTAAAACTATCAAAACATCACAGGATCATCATTTCTTATGCTTACACATGCTGTTAATTAGAGTACTTAATTCTCCTTACAGTAGTATCACTAAGTCTGGGGATATTGGATGATTTAGACACTAAATATAGATTTTATGTGCAAACCTTCCAGCATTCACTTGGTGGGAGTACTGTATGAAAAGTTAAAGTGTTAGATAATGAAGAGAATATAATAATGATCACAATTTCATCATAATAGAAATGGTTAGGAATGTGATGGAAAATAGAAAGGATAGTGAAAGAGGTGGATGGAGAATGAATGATAAGAATAAGTTAGAAGAATATAAAATAAAAGTTGAAGGAACCATGGAAGAGTTAAGAACTGGTGTGGTGAAATAGAAAAAGTGGCAAATAGGGTTTTAGATAAGAATATTCAGAAGAATAAAAAGTAATAAAAAGTAATAGTAAAAGTTTAAAAGAGAGGAAAAAGTTATGCAGAGAATATAAGTGTGCTATTAAGAACAAAGAAAGTGAAAAATATGTTAATGTTAAATGGGAAAAGTATTTTTTTTTTTTAAAAAAGAAGTTGGCTAAAATAGATAATTATATAGAGATAATGAAATTAAATAGTAAATTGTTGGAGGATATTAATAAAAGTGGAAGAGATAGAAGTAAAAAATTTTTTGAACTCCATTAAAAGAAGGAATGTAGGGGAGAAATATTATTACTTGATGATGAGGAAATCGAATTTTCTCTAAAGAAGAATTAGAGACAATTTTAAATAAGTATGTAATGGATATAGAAAAGAGGTTAGATGTGAAGGGCAGAGTGATAACAAACATAAAAGCATATAGTAATGAAAATATTAGGTTTACAGAAAATGAAGTGATTGAGGCAGGAAAAAAATTGAAAAGTGGAAAGTCAAGAAGTTTAGATGGTTGGGCAGCATAGAAATGAATTTAGGTCATAGGGAAAAATAAACCTATTATCACGTTTTAATATGATGGCACAGAAGAGAGATTTTCCAGATAGTTGGAGTAATATAATAACATGGCTTCTATTTAAAGGAAAGGGTAAAGACTATAGAAAGTTAAGCAATTATAGACCGATAGCAGTAATGTCCATTTTATATAAAGTTTTCACATATATGGCTGGAAGGGTCACCAAATGAGTGGAAGAAAATAATATAGGGAGAGAAATGCAAGGAGGTTTTCTATCTGATAGTCATATAGGGGATAGTTTATTTGTAGTCACACAACTCATAGATATGAGTAGGAAGTAGACAGTTATGTATGGTCTTTATAGCATAGAGAAGGTATATAATAGAATAAATAGAAATAGATTATGGGTAAGTTTAGTAAATTTGGGAATGAATGGAGCTTTAGTGGATTTTATTAAAAGATTGTATGGAAATAATTACTATACGTATCAATTAGGAAATATAAAATCAGTTAAAATTATAAGTGGGATGGGACTAAGGCAAGGATACCCTATGTCACCTATTTGTTTTTGTTGCATTTGTGAGAAATGGAGAGAGCAATACAAAGAATTAGAAAGAAGGGTAGAGATACCATGAATATGTGCCAAGGGAATATGTACATTATCAGGTCTCTTATTTGCAGATATGTCTTCTTGTGCACAGGAAAAAGAGAAGATATGGAAGTTATGCTGAGGACATGTTTAAGGGTGGGTAAAGAGATGGGGATTAAATTTAGTGAAGAAAACTCAAAAGTAATGATGATTAATACTGGAGAAAGAAGTAACAAAGAATTTTTATTGGGGGATAGAAAATGTGGTAAATAGGTATAAGTATTTGGGAATTATCTTAAGTAATCAGAGAAATTACTTGTATGAATGGGAGAAAAAATTGATAAACTAAGCAAAGTAAAGAAAGACTGATAAAGAAATGAACTGTGTTTTATTATAATACATGTGATGTAACTAGAATTGTATGGAAGGGAGTGGCAGTAGCAGGAATAACATATGGTAATGATGCATAGTGTTTTAGTAAAGGGGTGTTAGATTACTTAGAAAAAGTACAAAGACAAGTAGTAAGATAACAGATGTGATGTATGGATGACAAAGGAGACAATTCAAGGAGAAATGGGATGGTCAAGTTTTTATATGAGAGATGCAAAAAGCAAGATGAAAATGTTCAAGAGATTGCAGTTTATGGATAATAAGGAAATAGCCAAAATAGTATTTAATTGAGGTAAGAGTAAAGAACAGACAACAAAATGGATGAGAAATGTAGCGCTGTATGCAAAAGATTTGGATAAAGAATTTATGTCAGTATACTTATATAAAAGGAGAGATGATTGTGTTAAGAGCATTGTTGAGTGTCATAGTGGCAAGGAATGGGATAGAAGAATAGATGCATTAATAAAAAATGGGGGAGTTAGAGATATGGAGAACTAATAGGGAGAGTAAAAAAAGTTCGAATATATATAGAAAGTAATAACTTGTATATTTATACTTTACGTTTGTCTTCAATATAATAATATTAAATCGTGCTTTCACACTTCCAACGTAAAGCTATAACAACAAATTTAAAACTAAATTAAATGGCTGAGCGCTTTCAAGAAGATTTGTTGTTATAGCTTTACATTGAAAGTGTGAAAGCACGATTTAATATATATATATATTGTGAGTGTTCAAATTGATGATCCACATACATATATATATAAAAAAAAAAAAAATAACATAGTAAGCAATTCAGCATAATAAATTTAACGAAATAGGATTAATATTATTTTATACATTTCATATATAAATGCAATCACCATAGTAACAATATTACATACAGTTTAATGTTTTTTATGTTGTGTATATTTTATTTGTAAAATATTTTAAAAAAAAAATATTGTTATTAAAAAAAAGGTTATTATATCAATTTTATATTTTGGTTTGTAAAATATTATTTTAAGAAAAAAATTGTAATCGAATTTAAATGTGATCTTCGTGTGTCTTCTTATCTATGACCGTCTTCTTATCTATGACCGTGTGTGGCCGCAAAGATAAAAAAACGTCAGAAAGAGAATCTATAAAAATGATGTGACAGAAGATAAAAGAGGTCAGATCGGTCAGTCATTCTCAGTCACTCACTCAAGCACGCACACACTTATTATCACTTTGTATGGTAAAGGACAAATCTATTTGTTGTATCTTAAGAAAATGAACCTTTTCAATATTAAAATTGTTGGTTTGTAAAACTATAAAACATGGAGTAGTAGCAGAATTATCTGCCCGTTCAATCATTCGGGCGGGCAAATTGAAGTGTTCCGAAGAGCGGCAGCAATGTAAAAAAAAAAAAACCTATGAAAAAAAAAAAAAAAATGCTTTATAAATAAAGAAAAGAAAAATGGATTTGCATAGACATCGTCTCCCGATTAACCCAATGGATCAATTCACCTCATAACCTGGATCGTCAAAATACACTCACCTCTACAGAATGGAAAGAGAAAAAGGAAACTTTTTAATGAGTATTGCAAAGTTTACAATTACTATTTCGGACGGAGAAAATCCTCTTTACACTATAAATGAAGGCAATCGATAGACTAATAAACAGTGAATGGACAGATTTATATATATGGTATGATTATTTTTTTTTATGAAAAATATGTGTGTTAATTTTTTTTTATATGTAATACTATATGATGTTTTTTTTTTTTATTATCTAAAGAAATATAATTATTAAATGAAAATGATCGGAAAGACTCAAATATAGTTATTATTTCATATTCATTTATCCGTAATTATTTTTGATAAACGAATAGACTTTGATACCCTCTTATTGCACATTTTGGTATAGGGTATATGTAAATTTTTATTTTTTTTTAGTAAAATATCTAAGAACCTTTCCCATCATTTATTCATTCATTTTTTTTGTATGTGTCGTTAACGTTCTTGCAACACGTATATAGAGATACATATAGCAACATGATTATTTTATTTAGTCAACCAATTTAAAATATAAAGACATTTCGGATGTATACTATCATTAATATTGTCAATCTTCTTTTTTTTATAATTAAATAAATTGAGTTAATTTAAATATCAAGACTAGTTTACTTATTTTGTTTTATTTGGATTGCGTAAGACGGCGGAGCAACTTAGGTAACAGAATTCAAACTCAGCTTGGTAAGCGAATTAAAATAGAAGATAAGGTATATTTTGCTTATTAATATTTTATTTTGTTTCTATATAAATTTCATAGTTATATTTGCATTCGAATATTATATATCCATATTATTATGTCTCTTAATTAATATTACAAAGTCAATCATTTCATGTTTGTCTGATTCCGTAATAAAAATCTAAATAGATTATACTTTATCGTTCGGTTTGGAGTAGTTCGTTTGAATATTTCTTAAACTCCTATAAAATGAAGAGAATAAACTTCATTGACCGATTTAATTGAATATTATTTTCATTTATAGAAATATCAAATATAATCATGTGTTTTAATTGTTGCCAATCAAAATTTTTTATTCAGTTATTTAAAGTTTTCAAACAAGTTGTATTAATATTCACAAGTGAATAAACATCCAAGAGAAGCTCGATATATTTTTAGTTAATATAATTGGACATTGTAAAATTAGAAATGAGCTAATAGAGTATTGATATTAAACTCCAGTGAAGTATTTTAGTTTAAAACCTAAACGAAGCATTAATTAAGTATCATTTTATTGAGAGATATTTATAAATTATTTTGTAACTTATTGATAATCTATCGACGTCTATTAATTTGTTTAAACATTTAAATGAGTGTATAAATTTTCAAAGTGTTATAAAACTATAATAAAACCAGTTGAGGTCCACAGAAAATTATTAATTATAGATTGAGGTAGAAAGAATTGTATATCGTTTATTGACGCGAGTGTTTATCTTTATATTTAGCGTTTGCTAACATGGATATATGCATATTTGGGGTTCAGTTATTATTTTGTTTTGTCGTTTAAATAATGTCTGTATGCAAACCAATGTTTTGTAAAGTGCTATTACAGGTACTTAGAAAATTATCCATTAAGTTATAAAGACAGTACCTTTAAATAATAAAGTGGAGTTAAAGTACTATAACAGTAACAGGCTAATAAAATATATATATTGGAATCTAGATTAGTTATTAATTGGATTGGTTTTGATTAGATTGCCAATCAAGTGTTAGCCTAATCCTATATTATTGTATAGGGCAATAGTAGTTGATTTCACCGCTCTATGCAATTTATATTGTAGTTGACGGTTTTGTTGATGGCTGGAGCAGATAATCTCATTATTTCTTCATTTTTCATATAACTTAAGTAAATTAAACTTTAAGAGAGATTATTTGTGCTTTATGATGGTTTATTATATAATGGCGACCCGATTGAGCTAGACCAGATTAATTTATATTGGATTTTAGAATTTTATCAGATCAGATTGATCATCCTAACCATCACCTTCATCCATCGATTTAATCAGTTGCAAATTGGCACCAATATTTTGGGCCTTCTTTTTGTTAGATTTGAATGGAGCACAGCAATCGACAATACCGTCGGTTACAATATATATATATATATATATAAGTAAACAAGATATTGGTGGTGAGTTAATTTATGATAATAGACTGTTTAAGGCTTGAACAGGATGATTAGCAACAAGGGAATATCCACATAAATGAAAAAATGTGGGTGATTTAGTCTGTAAGTTGTGTAAGGAAGGCATAGAAAATATTAAGCATTTGTTAATTGAATATAAATGCCTGCAAGCAGAAAGTGCATAAATAATAAAGTTATGGAAAAATAAATATAATCAGAGTGATTATGCAGAAAGTAAGTTCTTGGTTTTTATGCTGGGTTTGGGAAAAGATAAGAGGGATTTAGATATAAAGACTATGGAATTGATAAAGATTATGTTGTGGAAATGGGATGGAGTAGGATAGCAAAGAATTTGGGAAAAACATAGAGTGGTGAATGGAAAAAGAAGGTAAAGTGGCTAACAGGTTTCACTGGGCATAGTGGCTGAGAGATTCCTGATTCCAAAAAAGGAGAAGCCACAGTGCATTGCATCACATTGCATACTCTTATTAATAGCATGTGTGAGCATAGGATAATGGTGATTGTGGTTTTGAAAAGCAAAAAAATTAAAATATATAGATGCTGAACTGAGTTCAGATCTATATGACTATAGAAGTGAATGAGTTTGGGTTGGAAGCATTATGGTATTTTCATCTTGGGCTCCTAGCTTTATTGTTAACCAAATAGGCAAAAAAATGGCTGCTGGAGAGTTGAATTAGATCCTAAGATCTAAGTTCAATGCTCTGAAATCCAAGCCTCCTCATTAATGAAAGCAACAAGTTAGAAACTAGTCTGGGATGTTTGATGAGTAGGCACTAAATAGGGATTTTGTGCACAATTCTTTCTGCATTCATTCATTATGAAAGCTTGTTCTTGGTAGCACTACTGTATAGAGAGTTAGCTACTCTTATTAACATCATGTGTAAGCATATGAAATGGTGATCATGTGATATTTTGATGATTATGGTAACTGTGATTTTTAAAAAACCAAAGATACCAAAGTGTATAGATGCTGAACTGAGTTCATATCTATATGACTGTACAAGAGAATGAGCTTGGATTGGAAACATTATAGTGTTTTAATATTAGATTTCTATCTTTATAGTTAACCAAATAGGTAAAAGATAGCTGCTGGAGAATTGCATTAGTTTCTAAGATCTAGGTGCAGTGTTTTCAAATCCAAGACTCCTCACTGATAAAAGTCACTGGAGATGTTGAATGAGTAGGCAGTAGATAGGGATTTTATGCACAAGTTTTTCCTGCAGCCATTGATTATGAAGGTTTGCACTTGGTGGTACTACTGTATGGAGAATTAGGACTCTAATTAATAGCATGTGCAAGCATATGAAATGATGATCTTGTGATACTTCAATACTATGTTTAAATATAACTTTCCAATGTATTCAATTCTCTGCCACATCTTTCCAATATAAACAATTAATATTACACTTCTTTAGAATGTTTTTGAAATAATTCTTATAATGGAGATGGATTCCCATGAAAACTATGCTCAGATTTATCATAAAACACCATTTCAGAGAGTCTTCTGTTGTTTATTCATTTTACATGTCCAATCCAATAAAGTATGATTTTATAATGATGGATTCAAAAGTATCACATCCAACAGTTGAAAAACATATTTATTGGTTTTAAGATTTTGCCATTGTTTTCTAAAAATGTTATAGAACATCATTAAATGAAACTTTTCTAATGCTTTTATATGATGCCAATAGGGGTACAAGTTTCACTTTTATACAATAAGTTAGGTAAAATAACAGCTTTATATATAGCTAACTTAGTTGTGCTACTTGTTTCCCTGTGATGAAAACTCTACCTTTTAACTTATTAAAAACAGCAGCAGCAAATTGAAGTCTATGGTCTACTCAACATCTAAGTCCTCTTTTCTATTTATAAAACTACGAATATATTTAAATTGGTTTATATTCTCAAGTTGATAACTGTCCAAATGAAAAGTTACTCAGGATTTTTTTTTCTATCACTCACTAAAAAAGAACTTGAGATTTTTAACATTAATTAATAAGCCAAAGTCTTTATATGTTGCATTCAAAACATTAAGTATATACTGCAAATCACCTTTTAAAATAGCAAAAATAGCATAAACATTAGCATATTATAAATCCAGAATTTAAGAAACTGATTTTGTTTTGTTTTTAATCAATTTCAAATTAAAATTTCACTAACAATATCACATTAAAAAAATAGTATGGCAGCATCACCTAGCAGACACATGACACAGTCAGAACAACTACCAAAAAATATTATGACAAGATTATAAAACCAATTGATATGATTTATCAGTATGCAAGAATGAAATAATATTGAATTTATTATTATAAAAGCTTATTTTTGTTGGAATGGACTTGGGAACAGATCTTATAAAAACATTTTATAATGTTTTCACTATGGTTTTGTAGAGAGACAGATCTTTTTTATTTTAACAGATTAATTCAAAATCCCTCCCCAGTGCAAATTTTATTGGGTGGAAATACAGTTGAGTGTGAAATTAATTGAGAGATAAAATTAGATAATGATTCAAAGTTTTTTACTCATTTATGAATTGGTGGTAATAATAATGAGACACATCGATACATCTCTCACCCCTCTCTCTCACACTTCTCTTGTAAGTACATTTTCATAAAAAAAAAATATAAAAAAAACTTTTTCTCACCCCTAATTTTAAATATTTGTAAATGCAAACTATATATAAGTCATGTGACATCTGACTTGTTATTATTACTATTAAACCTTTTATAGAAATTTACAGTTACTATATTGCAATTTTTGATGAAAAATAAATTAACCATTTGTAGAACACATTTCTAAAATCTAATCCAAATTTATCAGTTGCTAGGGAGATGACAGCAATTCAATTTCTATTTAAGTAGACTCACAATGTGCAATTTAATTTTAAAGTTTGAACATTAATTTTAATATTGCATCAACTTAATGTTAATTGACATGGCAGAACTTATAATTACATTTATTTTTAAATAATCTAAATTACTGTTAAAATACACATTCAAACTTTAAAATTAAATTAAATGTTGTGTCTTTTTAAATAAAAATTAAATTTCTGTGTTTGATGTGTTCTTAATGGTTTCCCTAAACAGCGGATGATATCAGAATTAATTGATAGAAACACATGCCCTGCAAAAGATTAATTGATTTTTCACCAAACATTGTATAAAAGACTGTAAAGTCCTGTAAATTTTAGTAGAGGGTGTAAATACCACAATATTAATAGATTGCATAGTGTTTAATTAATTAATATTTACATCCTTAAAGTATTTGATTGAGGGTAAGGTTTCTAAAATTGAATTTGATTATCAGCTCTGCCTTGTGAGTTATCATTAAGCCAATACAAATGAGGCTTTAGTTAAATTATTTACTCTTGAATTTTACATTTCAACTTTAAAATAAAATTCAATATTGCAAGTCTTTTTAAATAGATATTAAATTAATGTAATCTCAATTGGTCGCCTGAGAAATTGATATCAGATTTGATTTTGATAAAAATATCTGTAACTGCATCAAGCGTTGTTATATAGATGTTTATAAATTTCAAAATATTAATAAAGGACATAAGTAAAACAACTTCTTTTTATATAAAATAAATTTTATTAATAGCAAATTGCATACAAGTATTAACAAATATACATGATTAACATATATACAGAAAAAAAAAGAATTTACACGACATACGATACATAGCTTATAAAATTATATAAATACAATTTACAGCAAAATAAAGGAAAGGGCGATTTTGGTAAAATTTTATAAAATTATAATCATTCTGATTACTGTTTGAGGGTAGACAAAAATGATTCAGTTTTTATGTAAATAAAAATATAATTTATATGATTTATATCATTTTAGAGTAATGTGCAACTAAGAAAAATATTCTGCCAATTTTGCTCATAATACTTCTAGATAAATATTTTAGGGGATATTGAAGCAGTCGGATCTGAGTTCGATCCTAGCTTCATGTTATTTACCCTAAAACTAATTTTAAATTTCCGATGCAATGGGGCTTTATACGTTCAATCCACGCTAATTTCCAAAATGAATAACTTGTTTCAAATACGTAGTAAAATTAATTAGTTTAGTTTAAATTGGATCAATTCTCTAAATAAATTCATGATAAAATGTTCATGAATTTATATATATTAAATTGCGTGGATTGTGCGTATATACTTGTAAATATTAAAAATATATAATTGTTCGAAAGTTTCATTGCGTCGGGAATACTTGTTTTTTTTAATTTTAAATAATTTGTTAAAGTGTTGTTGATTAAAAACTACATTCTTTCGATAAGCTCTCAAATTCTCAAAAACAACAGTAAAGTTTTATTAATTGGAAAAAGATAAGAATTCAATTTCTAATTAAAATCATGTCAGATTTTAAGAATTCATTTTCTAATTAGGAAAGGAATTCAAAAATTAGTTTGAAAGCCTTATCGAGGGAATGTATTTGAAAACAACTAATTGATAATAAAATGAGCGCTAGCCTTAAGGCATCTGGACAATATATATAGCCCTGAAAAGGCAGGAGAAGGGGCTAGTTTTGGTTGTAGAGTAGTGCAGTGAACTCTGTGTGTATAAAAATTGTATTTCATCATGATAGAGGGCTAGAACATCAGGGATCTGGCTACGGTTCCTAAAGTCCCGAGGAATCTTCACTGGAGCTGCTGAACCATTTTCCGGATCGATCATTCTGCTAAAATAATGAAAGCTACTAAAATACTACTCCAGTAGTTAACCAATGATGCCTACGTTTCAACAACTTGGAGGAGTAACTTAAGGACAAGCACGGAATGGTAATATGAACGTTAAACTTTCTGGCCAGTTCGAACTTTATTTTATACTCCTTCTTTTTAAGAGTTCTTTTATTCTTTAATGTAAATCTTTGTAACACCTTTTATTCATGCTACTGTAAATTTATCTCGTAATTCTTTAAATCTCTAGTCTTTAAACTTTTTCTTTTCTTACCTGGCAGTTCGTTTAATATATATATATGTTAGTGTGCTTTATTAATGTCGTATTTAAAAATTATATGCCAATAATCTTTCGACTCGATGAGCCCTTTGATTCCATTTGCCTCACGCAAATAATATAACATTAATTTCAAATAGTAATTCTCGCCCATTAGAGCTAAATTGATAAGTTCTATTAGTCATCGAGTCAAAGGAAAATATTACATGTTTACTATTTTTTTCTTACCTTTAGTTATTAATAAATTATTAGCTCAATGTTTCACCTATGTCCCCAGCTCCTATCTACGTTATAAGTATATATATATGTATTCAAATAATGTTAAATGATTTTCTTGTTCCACTAATATTTATTTATGCAAATATAATCTTAAAGGTCTTTATTGCAAAAAGGGTCGATAAAGGGTTAAATGTATTTTAATTCCACTTTTGTTATTTTATATTAATATTCAGGAGGGGCACGATATTAGGGCATAATTAATATTGTTTATAAATGTTTTAAAATAGTTCGATAAAAGCTCGTTTGACTTTAATTAATTGGTCAAGTCATCACGTAGAGCATTCTACATGGGTTTTATTTTTCAACGATGACTATCAAGTCATCATCATCAAATGTTGCTGACGTAGGGCCATCTTCCGCTCCGTTAGGCTGGTCAGTGATCATATTTTCTTATTTAAATTTCTCGAGGGAGGCAGTACTTCCTTTCCGATTCATTAGTCAAAGGGCGTAAGACTTGCCAAATGCAAGCCGCCATAGGACTTCGATCATCGACTAGCGATCATCTTTCAATTTTACTCTCTGCCTTGTAATTCGTCAGTACCATTGCATCTTTGTTCCGGTAAAACCCGCTCCGTACTCGTAATTCGTGATGAAGTGATTTAAATTAAAGTCGAACCAATTCTCAAATATATTTAGTTAAATCAGTTGTCAAATCAAGATTAAAGTTATGCCTTAAAATACGTTTTGCTCTTCATGAATAGATTTCCGAATGTGAAAATAAATCTCACATTCCACCGTAATAAAATTAGAACAATCATTTCCGTTCTTAATGAATACCTTTATCTGCCTTTATATTTCTCATTGGGGGCATAGACATAGAATCCCATGTTGTGTAATACTTGTTGGCATATGATAAGGACCGCCACTCTTATTATATTTATAAATTCTTTTAAAGACTAGAGGTAACTAATGCAATCTATATTTTATTGAACAACACAAATTATTATTAGTATTAAATATTGTTTAACATACTTGGTTTCTTAGTTCATCATTCTTTTTATAATTATTTAAATGTTCATACCCGCTATCTGTGTTGGCAACCCGAACATACATATGATTTGATTCAAAAAGTATTCAAAGTAATTAATTATTAGATATTCGTGTCAGTGCAAGGGTCTCTAGTCCTCACCAACCGTTGAACTAGTTCTTGGCGCATAGCACTGTGCCGTCGATTTCTGCTATCTGAGCTGTTGAGTTGGGTTTGAATTCAGTTTTGGCTCAGCTGAGTTTGAATCCGATTTGACTTGCGGTGGTGGTGGTTTTTGACCGGTACAATATTAATATGTATTATACTCCTCATATTATTTTTTTTATGAACATTATAACTTTTTGTTGATAAAAATTACAAAACAGTAAGCAAGCACATGTTCTAAAAGTATGAATAATTTCTATGGCATTATAAGGGTGACAAATTTTAATACTTTTTTTTCCAGAAATTGTTTAAGATTGATTATTTGCTTGTAAAATACAAAGTATCATAAGGATAAAATGTATGGACAGGTTTGAAAAGTGTGCATCTTATCATGTGGATAAATTATTACACAAAACACATGTGACATCCAGATTTGATTTAAAATGGTTAATGAGGAAGTTTTTATTAGGTATTGTGCCAAATAATAAATTAAACAAAATTTTCAGTCATTATTGAGGAACACATATTTTGGAATCTGATTAAAGTTTTGAAAATTGGGAAGGTTGACCATAAATGACTGTTAGAATAAATAATTTTTTAAAATTTTTAAATGAAATATCAACTAAAGATTTGATATTATAATTATCCAAAAGATATGCATGCTTAATAGCATGATCAGTAAAAAAGGAATTACATGCATATGGAAGAGAAACAAGCAATGTAGTAGGTGGAGAAGTACCTCAGGATTAAACTAACTAATGTTGTGATGTATATTTAGTTCTAATATAGGAGGCAAATAACTGAGGACATATTAGATTAAGACAACCTTTACAAAAAAGAACACAAGCACTTGTAATTGATAGAAGATGTGAAATTATCCCCAGATCTATAAATTTTAATGTGGGCATGAGATTTTTAAACTCCTCCTGAAAAGATGCATACATAAACCATACTAAATAAGTATACTACCCAGAAAAACATTAATACTACAAATTTTTACTATAGGATAAAGCAATTTTGGGCAAAAGCCTTTATTTTTATATTGAACTTGCTGACAACCAGATGATTTAGATGATGATTTAATTATGTTTTAGATCAATTGATTGAAATTCCAAAAAAAGAGATAAATATACAGAAAAAATGAAGGTAGATTGTGGCCTGTAGCTATCTTCCACATGGATGATTTATAAACTTGTATCATAGATCCTGTTAGTATTTCAGAATATGAAGAATGAGAGGAATATTCTGTAGGTGTCTTAAGGCTATTAGAATATCATCAATAAAAGATATTTTAACAATAGTTTTAAGATGAGGAAAAAAGTGGCCTTCTAGGTACTGCTCAATTTCTTTGATCATGTGGTCTACACACACACACACACACACACACATATATATATATATTGTGCCCTTTTGTATGGGTCACCATTTAAGTTTTGTGCTAATCTAGTAGAAAATTTTAAATTTAAGAAGTATTTTAAATGTGTGATGTTGACTTTGCTTGTGGTAATGTTACCATAAGTTTAATTAAAGCAATCTATGAGTATTTAATATGTGAATTGTGTTGGTATTGGGAAGATATTTAAAATGATGATGATTATGATGTAATACTGCATTAATAAATTTAATAACAAATGTTTAGAGCTAAGTATTTAAAAGACAAGTTAAAATTAGACAAAAATATTTATTTAATTCAAAATATATGTTAAAAGTGAATAAAAATATTTTAAATTATAAGTATTTAAATTGAGATTAATATTTGATTTTAATCATATCAAATAATTATTTTAAAATCTATTATAATATTTTAAATATTTAAAAATATTTATTTTAAAAAAGCAATTGTTAAGTTTATTTTTAGCAAGCGTTCTTGTGTTATAAAGAACAGATGTTATACACACGCGTGGAAGTTGTCTAATAAAGTTGCATAATTATTTTAAAAAATCATGTTATAAAATTTATAAATAATACGTGAGTTATCACGAGATAAAAATAAAGATATTAATGTAAAATATTAAATTTGATTTTTAAAAATATTGTCTTAAAAATATTACGTATAAAAAAGATTTAGTTTATTTTAAAATGATCTTATAAAAGTTAAGATTTAAATTAAGTGAGAAATAATATTTCAAAAGAATGTTTAATAGATTTAAATAAACGATAAATATTGTTTTAAAAGAATTTGATAAAATATTAAATATTAAATAAGTCATTATTTATTTTTAATAGTGTGTTAATAAATATGTAGATAAGCTAGAAATTTTGATTGTTTAAATGTACCAATCAGATAAGGAGTTTCTGGCAGTATATAAGCTGGATTCAATTGTTGAGGGGGTCTCTCTACAATAAAACTTCTAAGTCGTTTGTGCTATTAAAAAAATAGCCAAGTAAATTAATAAACGCTCTTAAAATCAGTTGTAAAATCATAAGAGTGTTATTGAATAATTTATTATATTTTTAAAGTAATGAATATGCAGTAGAAACCTAATATTCCCTATTGTCTTCTCAATATCGAAACTCAATTTACGTACAAATGATCATGGAAACATCGCGTATCGGAAAAATATGTCAGAAACTTTATGCTAGAAAAGTAACAGACGCTGGATTAGTACATAAAACTACAAGATGGAGAAAAGTAGTATTTTGGACTAAAAATAGTTTTCAAAAGTTAAATTACTATTGTCTATTACTAATAGATATTTTAAAAAAATATAAATATTTCTGTAAAAGAAAGTATTTTGACAAATTATAGAAGTAAAATATGTATCTTAAAGAAAGATATAAGATGCAGTAGTAATTTTAAATAAATACTTGCCTTGTTAAGTCTTTATGCTTAAAAGACTAGAGATTGATAATTTGAAAAGGCAAATATATTATAAGTATAAGTATTTTAAAACATCGTAATATAATAAAATTATTTTATTAAAGTTATCTAAACGCTGGACGTTATAGATGAAGAAATTAATTCTTACCGGAGTATGGTATTTATAAATGCGCAAGTAATACATGGATATCCAAATCAAGTTAAACTAAGCCAAGCCAAACTAAGTTAATTTAAAATAATTGAAGGATAATTTTATAAATTATAACTTAGTTTTGAAATAATAACTTTTTTTGAATAATATTCTATGAAGAACTGGATCCAGAGAATTTATAAACTATTTTTTAATTTTATTTGTTTTCTTGGGGAACTTATTTTATTTTTAAAAAAAAAACGTTATCATTTTTTATTATAAACTTTAAAGAAACACGTGATTCAACGGAACAGGAAATAGTGTTTTATTGACTTTATACGGAGGATATTTGTTAGAACTTTTATGGTAGAACAAAAATCGACGCTGGACTATGTAATATGAATTTTATTTTATTTATTTAACATAAAATTTAAATATTATTAAACTCTTAAAAAGTAGGTTAGGTACATTTATTAAATAGTAACTTAAAAATAATATAATAATTAATTACATAAACTTATTTTTATAATTAATATAACACGGAATATTCTAATGAATGTTATGAGTGAAAATGTGAATGATTTTTATTTTATGAAGCTGCAAATTCCGAAGAATGCTGGATAGCAGAATGGACAATATTATTATTATGGTAAAAAATATTGTATAATGATTTTTTAATGAATTTAATATGTTTTTCTTTAGATCAACTGAATATTATGTTGTTGTAGAATGAATGGATAGATATTTTATGAAAACACATACATTATATTGGCAACGAACTTTATTAAAATATGCATAAGTTTTTAATCTATAATATTAACATGATACAACATTACGTAAAAGCTTAGAAATAATTATATGATTCTTTCGTAAATAATTTTGATATTTTATTTATGCTTAGTATTAAAATGATGTTTATTATTTATCTAAGTAATTATTTTATTTTTGCAATTTAGAAAAGGATTTTAAAAGTCTATATTTTGTGTATTTTGTTTATTGAATAAGTTAAGTTACGTTATGAGTAGAAGCCTATATTTAGATTGAAAAGTTTACTAATTATAGACAATATAGTATGAGTAATTTGGATAATGAATATTTTATTTGAAGTTGATACTTGTTTTCCGGAAAATGTTTTAAATAAGTTTAGAATATGTTTTATAGATAGAAATTTATTAGAAAGGTTAGTAAAGCACATAGGGTAAAATAATAATTTTACACAGAAAGGAATCATAAAATTTATCTAATGTAATGTTTTATGAATTTAAAATTGATAAATGATTTAAATATTAATATTTGAATAATACAGATATAGAATGCATATTTTATAAAACATATAACAGGAATACATTAGGTGGAATATAATTATAGCCAATCATTTGTTTTACATTATAAAGAGATATTGATTTTATATACAGATATTAAGCAATGCTAGTAATAAAGTGAATACATGATAATACATTACAAATGGTAATATTTAATTAATGTAGTTATTTAATAGGTAGAACTACATTATGTACACATGCTACATAATTAGTCTTGACATATTGTTATTTGTAGTAATTAAAGTACAACTATTTATTTAAAATCTAAGTTTAAGAAAAACACACTGTAATCATATTAATATAGCATTTGAAGGAATGTGTAATTCCTTATTAAGTACATAAATTAATAACAGTGTAAGCCTCTTATATTTGTATTTTCTTATTTTTGTTTTATTTGTTGTCATAAATTTTAAACTGTAAATAGTGTAAATAAATTTTATTTGAAGTTATTGTAAATAAATTTGTTAATTTATTTTTAAAAGTGTGTCGAGTTTCATTATTTTTCACCACAGCATTTTGACATCAGATGATTTGAAATAAACATAATATTTGCACAAAATGAATTTGTTATTATTACTTAGAATTGAATACCATATTTACTTAACATTATTTTATAAGAATTGATTGACATGAACATAAATATTACAATGGTCATAAGATGATTATAATGCACATTATAAGAATACAGTATTGTTTATTGCCACGGATTATTAAGTATAAGATTTTGATCTATTCCAAAATTAAGATACCATATGAAATATAAGATATACATATAATTATTTATTTATTTAATGATTAATTATACCATAGAAATAGATGAGATTAAATTACACTCTAAGATTATTATTATTTATTATTATTATTAAACTAAGTTAGGTGTATCTAAGTTTGATATAAAATCCCACATCATACTTATTTACATGAGTTATTATTATTTTAAAACTTAGAAGAACCTGAGATTATTTAATTATATTTTAAGTTAAAAGTTAGGAATTATTTTAATATTATTGAAGATAATTTATTTCATTTAAAAGTCATAAGAATGCTATAGATGTAGTGGTAAGGTGATAAGGTAGTGGTAGTATTCTTATGCCATTGAGACAGTATCTTGGGAGATATTGACTCAATGTAAATCTGCTTATTACTTTGTAACTTTACTTCACAGTCTCATAATTTTATAAATACTTATTTAATTAGTATAATCTAAAACTATATTGATTTTGAAGATTGATTATAAATTTAATTAAGATATGATAATATAAAGTATATTAAAGATAGATATGCAAATTTTAATTAAGCATAATAATGTAACTGAGCTAGTTGTATTTTAAACTATTTTATATATCAAGAAGTAAGGGTACAATATATATAGTAAATAGTAGTGTTAAATACTTCAGCTTGATTTAAAAGGGTCAAGAGAGGAATATGCAATTTTTAAGCATGAAAGATCTACTGCTAAGAAATTTATATGGTAGTAAGCAGATGTGTATGGCATGGCAAAAGTTAACTTAATATGCTAAACAACTATTTCCAGTTTACCAGATTAAAAGCAACCTTAAAAGTCAACTGTGATATAATTTGTTAATTTGATGTGGTAATATTTTATACGATTGAAAAGTTTAATAAAGTTTAAATTTACTAGACATTCAACATTTAATGGTAAATGATAAATATAGTCCAACAAATTATTCCATCTGATATACCATTACCACAAATTTCCAGGCAAATTTGTCAATTTATCTTTTTTTCATACAGTATTGACTCCTCTGTTAAAAGAATAGCTTGAAATGTATGGCAGGTTTTGACTGCATAATGTGATCAGGGAATATTAGGAAGGATAAGATCAACTAGTTGTTTAAGAATGCTTATTGTAAACATTTTTTGATCAATATCCTCCAGTGAGATTAGATACATTAGAAATATCATCGATAGTTAATTTAAATTCATTAGGAAATTGACACTTGAATTTAAATTTATAAATTGCTGGTTTATTTTGAAGGGTTGTGTGAGAGTTACACAACTATGATAAAAAAGTAAAACAACCATACAAGTGAATTAGAGTCTTGAGGTATCCTTGATTTCCAATAAATAACACAAGAGGAGGGTAAAGTGAAAGTAGTGGTAGTAAGCTTAGTTTACAGCTTTAGTTTCAAAGTGGATGGTGGATCATTACAGGATTAATTAATGTCACCACACATGATAGTTAAACCAGGTTTATGCAGGATTTTATCTTGGGCAGTGAGGAGAATATTTACTACATCTTTTGCTTTTTAGCATGAATACATTGCTGTAAGATAATGCAACTGTGTATAAAAAATAAAGAAAATAATGATTGCATTAATTAAAATGACTACTTTTAATTCTTTCAATGGAAGTTTCATATTTATTAAGACACTGAAACCTTGTGTTGCCTGATGTTGGGTTTATGTGCAAATATATATTTAGTAATTTAATTGTTACTAATTTTCTTTTTTTCCAAGCTAGCATAATAATTAGTTATTAATGATGATATAGAAATGGTATTTTTTCAATATTCAGCTTTATTACTGCCTAGCATGCTTTCAATATATTTACTATATATTCATGGTATAAAAATATCTTTTATGTGAGTGTGTTCATTAAAAACCAAACATATATTTATTGTTTAGAGTGTCAGCAATGATTGGTTGATAAAGTAATTTTTATTTTAGTCATGACAGAGATATCAATATGGTGATTATTTAGAAATTGACATAGCTGTGAGATTCTATTGTATAAATTGTCATCACACATTTATTTTAGTAATTTTAATGTTTAACATATTATGTTTTTTGAAGAGTTGGAGTGATGATTCTTGCTGCCATGTTCATTGTCAGTGTCAGGTGTGACTCTTTTATTATTTTCATTGGCAGAGGAGATACTTTTGATAGGTGGTTCACAAGTAGGTTTTATTTTTATTCCTGGATAATTTTTAGTGTAACAGGTATTTTGATTGTAACACAATATTGAATTCTGTGTGTGGTTTTTATTCAGATCCATGGATTGTTGTAAATGATTATACATAAGTAAATTTTGAGACTGTTTTTCATAACTGCAATTTATTGATGGTATATCTGTGAAAGTCTTACTGATGCAACATATTTGACTAGATTCTGTGACATCAGATGCAGGATAGATGATATTTGCAGGATGCAATGCAGTGTAAGGTATTATTGTTAATGTGATGTCCAAGGTGGACATGCTGTTCTTAGATACATTGGCCCATAAAATAGCTTCATGTGTATTATTACACATGACTAACTATCACTTTTTCCATAATTGTTGCAACTTCCAACATTGCATTGAGAGGCAATATGACCAAGTCTAAAACATTTGAAATAAAGGGGTTGCTGACTCCTGATACTAACTTCAATGGAAATGGACTATACAAAAATACAATGTGGAAATTCATCTGATACAGTTCTTGTTTCATCTTTAATATCATCTTCCAAGAGTTAGTGAGAGTTTTAAATTTTATATTTGAAGTAAGATCTCTTAATACATTTACAACTTGAGTAATGCCAACTATACAATCTAGAAAGATTAAAGATTAAATCAATCATCCAATTTATTTTAAAGATAATCATAGTTGATTGATATTACTGATTGATATGTCTGAGAGTTTTCTTAGTTTAAACATTATCAACTTCAATTCAAACAATAAAAAAATATAAAATATTCTGGTATCAAATTTAAGATTCATAAACTGGTACAATAGATAATTGAAGTACTATCCAGCCACAGTATAAGACAATAATTTTTATGAGAAAAGATTAGTTCGTCTTCCTCAACACTTAATTTTGAAAACTTAAGCTAGAAAAAATGAATATTAAATCAATCAGACAATTTATTTTAAAGATATTTTATATATATAAGTTATTCATTAAAAATGTATTATATATACAAGTTTTAAATTATAATAAAAGTCAATAATAAATACTAATAATATAGAAATTTAAGCAGAAAAACTTTTGATTACTTTATAATAATTAACAAATTGAATTTACACAGGAAAAAACCAGATGTCGTGTGATTTTTTAAGAACTATGTAGATCAATATTAGCAGATAGTCTATTTATTATACAATATTTAAATTGGTTTATAAAAATTGTCTTTTTAAGTTTTCTTTTTCTATAATGTTTTTCTTCAGTAATATTCTTGTGTGATCTGAATTAAAAATAAATTTAAAATTATAAGATTTCTTGTGGTCAAAGCAAACTGAAGCAGTATTAGATTAATTATTTGTAGAATTTTTTATATGGTTATAGAATAGCTATTGTTCATTTAATCTTTTTTCTAAAGCACATTTGGATTCATCAATATATGATGTTTTGAATCCAGATAGAATTTGATAAATAATATCACTTTTTTTATTTTGAATAGGATTGTTAGAATTATTAATTAATCTATTTACATTTGGAGCAACATAAAATGAAACATTATATGTGTCACACAATATTTTTTTACTAAATTTAGATTGAATATTATTTAAAAAAGTCACAGATACTCATTTTTTATTGTAACAGTCAGATTTGTACACTCATGCAACAAAATCCAGAGCCCAATCAAAATACACCAAAGCTGACCGGAGTGAGGTGGTTGAGACCTCTATTCTGACCAAACTTCAACTCATCTGCCAGTACTCCAAATTTAACACCGTATGAGTGACATCTCTGAGGCTACACTCAGTCCTCATTAACTGCGAGCTGGTATAGGACAGGGTGCAACATGAGGCTTAAATTCATTATTGACTTAACTAAATGGGTGATATATAGCACTTAACACTATATTAATCTTAACTACAGAGATGTACACATATAGCATATAAAATCATTAAGAAATTGGAGTAATGGACTGTCAAATTTAATAATATAGTGTGGATTGGACAAGATACTATGGATTGGCTTGAACCAGAACCAAAGCAAGAAAAATATGCAACAGTTTAGATTTTAAAAGATTTATTAAAACAATAACAAAAATATAAAAGAAAATATCACAATGGCAAGGGTTGTACAATATTCAACAAGATATTCAATACAGGCAAGCATTTTATAATGGGTGGGAATGTTATCAGTACATATGTCCCCTTTTAATATATCACAATACATATGTGTGTGAGGTGTATAAGGCATGCCTAATCATTTAACATGCTAATCCTATGATTTTGGTTTGCTTAAGTTATAAGCTGATAGCTTAGTAGAGATGATGAGTATAGACAAATTTAAATGGCTGTTATATATACTAATAAAGTGAGCAACTAACTAAGCTCAATATCATGCAGATTCAACCTGATAACCCAGATTCAAGCTTCAGTCTAAAGCTAAATAATTAATTAATATGGGAAAAAGAACTGGTTACCCTTAGATTCATATATATATATGCTATGGCACTATATAAAATATTAAGAGTAAGCAGCGCGAGTGAGTGACTATTCAAGAGCTTCAGTATCAAATGCTCGGTTTGCTCTGAGACCAATGGTTTGCCGCTATTGATATATGAACATATAAGTTCAGGAAATCGGATTGGCTTTAAGAAAACTCTGGGTTCACATGCTCCAGTTCTAATAAAGATAGTCATAACCCGAACTAAATAATGGGGCGGTTTGTTACCGTGAACCCATGTAAGATGCAGCAAAACATAACACATATAAGTGTATTATGTAAAGACACACCCACAATGCACACAATATATATATATAGAGTAATAAGTATGTATATAATTAATTAAGTGCACCTAAAACAGATAGCTTCTATCTGTCAAACTAACTCAACCCAGTTCTTAAAATTAGCATTACAAGTATGCTAATAAAATGGACTTAAACTATATAATAAATAATCTAGTTAAGATCCTGAATCTGCAAATAAATATTCATAATTAAGGAGGGAAAGTATATTTGATTGGACTTAATACACACATTAACAAATATACTTTATCATCTCTAACCAGTATATCCCTTTCTAACTATTAGATATTAAAAGTTATAATATATAAAAACGGCTAACAAACCTTGCAAAATATTACAATATGACAATATATATATAACCATAATAACAATGAGCGGTTAGCGACCATTTATTATCAATATTATAATTTTGAAACAGTGATTCAATACAATAAAGAAATGCTTTTAAAATGTTTAAAATGGAGATTACAATTATCTCCTTTATTAATTAATTAGCTTCACCGTTTCGAAAGATGAGCATATTATCACATATTAAACATAAACAAAATGAATTTAAACAAAATATTAAAAATATTAAAGTTAGGAAAGACCGTAGGAATTAAGATAATAGATTTCAGACATTTAATTATTACAAAAGTTGAAATCTTTTTGATTTATAAAAGATTTCAGCAGTTTAGAAAATTAAAGTAAAACTTGCTTCTCTTTTTTGTTTGTTACTTTAAAGTAAGTTATAGATTTTAAGAGAGCAGTTGACCAGAATGATTTTTACAATATATATATAAAGTTACACAAGTTTACAGAGTATCTTTTACAATAGAATAAAATTAAAGAGTTTTGAAAATTTAGATAGAACGTTCTTTTTAAAGTGTTTAAGCTAGCTTAGATTTTATAGATTAAGTTCATTACCATCATTGTCTTCTTGGTGGACTTGAGGCACACATTAATAATGATAGTGGCTGGAACAGGTCATTAAACAGTAGCATAATTTCAGTGGCATTTCTTTTCAGGTAGGTTTTAAGTTTCTTCACATTCTTCCCTCATGCAGGTTGCTGGAAAATTTATTCATAGGTATGCTTGGAGGAACTGAGAGCACCATCTCCAGCTCAAAAGAGCCAGAAAATATTTTATTCTGCTCGATCATCTTGGAGTCTGGACTTCACCATAATTTACAGGAAAGGCAAGCTAAAAAGAACCTTTAACCTAAGAAATCTACAATATTTATATTTCCCCAGATCAAAAACCAGTGAGTATCTATTTTAAACCAGAATTCAAACTTCCTCTAAATTTTATAGCAGTCGGTTTCTTTGATTCTGTTCTTTTTTTATTTTATTGCCCAGACCTTTACTGGTTTCAATCTGGAAAAAAGAAATTCATTACAATTGTAATGAGTTTGAGAACAAAAGTCAATTGAAGGTTTATTTCTAAATTTTCTATTCAATCAACTTGAGAATTATTCTAAATTGTTTTATCACTATTTTGTTAATTTCACATGTATTCACAATTCTTCTAAATAAAACTTGCTAAAGATTATTTAGCGAATATTTAACTGTACATTTTCTAAATAAAATAAATTTTATACAATATATTATTTATTAAACAAAATATAAATGCTGCAATATATATATACAAACATTAATATTACAGTCATTTATATATGCATGTAATTTATATATGCATGTATGTGTGACAATACCTATATAACTGTATGAATGCATATAAAACTGTGTAATTACATATATAACTGTGTAAATGAATATATCACTGTGTGGATATATATACACATGTAAGAGTATAACTGTGTGGATACATATACACATGTACTAGAGAGTGTTTAAAACCGGCATAGATGTGTCTGTGGGGACAAATAGGTGAAACATATATGAGGGCAGGAATATACTGTTTCATTATTATTTGTACTTATATTAATAACTTATTATTAAATTTATTTAATGTGTGAAGCATTTGTATTCTATTATATCTTACATTTAAAATATTTCAATTTTTTGAATTTTATCACTTTTATAACTCCATCAACTTTTCATTAAAAAAATTAAAGGTAGCCATTTTATATATTATTGGTACACATGATTTAAAATAAATATATTTTTTTTTGGATAAGTTTAACAAGTAATTTATAGTCTAAACAGTCACTTTCTCTAGACATTTGTAAATCTAAAAACATTATAAATCTATTTTTTTCTTTTTAGAAAGATCAAAGCTCTTCTACATAAATTAAACAATTTAAACAATCTAAATTGAACTTTCAAAAAAGAATAAAAAAGAATTATAAAATTTTTAGATTTACAAATGTCTAGAAAAAATGATTGTTTAAACCAGTGTTTCCCAACCTGAGGTACGCGTACCACTCACTGGTGGTACGCGAGTTGCTGGTTGGTGGTACACGAAAAATAATCAATAATGGCGGACATATAAAAAAAAAAATTAAATCATAAAAATATAGAAACGTTTTTTTCTATAATTCATACAAATTATTTTAATTAATAATATTATACAGTAAAGTTGTTAATATGTACAGTCGATAACGATCTTTAATGTTAATGATAAAATTGAAAGTATGATTAAGAAATTAGATTTTTGGAAACAGTAATATATTATAACACCCACCGACATATCTATAATCCTCCATTGTGGACTTTCACCCGAAGCTTCGACGAGAGGTATTTATGAGCATGGTTTGAACCCATCTCACGCGCCAATCTTACCAGTAAGTAGAAATTACCTCCTCGAAAACATATATACAGGTTCTGATATATATCTGATATGGTGATGCACCGAACTAGCTCAATCTCAAGGTTGGGGACATCTGTCTATCTAGAGAACAAAGCTATAAACTAGCCAACACTATCTCATGCGTATATTTATTTTGCGATAGCCTAAAGCTCGAAATCCTTACTCTAACCCGGGCTGATGGGATTTATTCTACTCGATCATATCCCTTCCCAATAAATCTCATTCGTACCTACATATAAGATTGCTATGCAAACACTCAGGCCATTCATTATCATACACACACATATATCACGCTCATTCATCCACACACCAAATAATGCAAATACATATATATATGTGAGCTGTATGATTAATATAGTCATATATCTAACTTTAAATATAAAATTTTAATATAGCAATTAACTGAGGTAACACGAGTTCTTTATTGAGATACATATATTGAAAATAGTTGGTGACATGTCACTTTACCTGTACTCACGCAATTAAACAAGTCCGTATTGACGTCTTGCCACGAACTTAATCTGGTGGATCTCACGGATGGCAAACAGTTCCAATGGTCGTTAGGTCCGGCGATAGGTTTCAGAGGTGGAGCAGTTGGCGTACTTTTCGAAAGGTCTAAATCTCGAACAATTTTGAATCAACATTTCTTCGATGGAACAAAATCTCTTGATTTATTATGACAGTTCGCAAGTCCGGTCAGGTGAGTTCATGACGAGTCCACGGAGTCGAGTAACGACTAGCACACAATCCAATTACCCCGACATTTTTTTGGAAGAAAAAAATATTAAACTTCTTAAGAAAAAGATTTTTGCGTCCTCCTTGCTAGGATTCAAGCCGCGTCTCTTCTTCTTTTTTTTTCCTTTTTTTTTTCCACTCGAGCGCAGGACAAAAAAAAAAGTTCTTTTGTATTCACCTTTAACTTTTCAAAATCTTTCTGCATATTCCTACGCCGCTGACCAGTCCTTCCATTGTTCTTCAACACAAAAAAAACTATATCCACAGACCAGTTTTCCGCCTTCCCGGCGCCAGTTATTACCAAACTGCCTACAGCAATTCACTCATCCTATTTCAGTTCTCACATGTTCACAAGGTGACTCAACAAAAGAAAACACGTGTCACCAAAATTATTAATAAACTCAAAAAAAAAAACTATGTGAATAAAATCTATCTAAGAATAATTAATTGCGCTTTATACAGCTCTACATATATAAGTGATCGCAACCCCTCCGATACTAACTACGTATTTTTATACTCACACATACGCTATATCTACATTACTTGTAACCGGGTTCGAATGACCGTTTACATATATTCTTTTATTTATTTGTTTATACATGGTCCCTACATTAACACTATCAATTATGTCATATTTTACATATGCGTGTATTCGAACCCGTTTGTTACAATATATAAGTATCGAAAACAATCAACTGGAAGTATTCGAAACTCTACATATTTTTTTGTTTCAAAATAAGGTTAGTCTGTCTCAAGATATATGAGAAAATATAATAGCACATTTAACAGGATTAAAATTGTCTTTCATGGAATATTTTCCAAAACCCAAAAACACAAATAATAATTGGATTTCAAACCCCTTCTATGCAGAAAATTTAGAAAAAGCTACATCATTATCAATAAAGGATAAAGAAAATTTAATAGAATTATCATGTGACAGAACTTTACAAATAGAATTCAAACAACACAATCTAATTAATTTTTGGTTAAACATTAAAGAATATGAACAACTGTCTGAGAAAGCTCTTAAATTATTATTACCATTTACTAGTACGGAATTGGTAGGAAGAGCTTTTTCTTCATATATTTTTTTAAAAAATAAGTATCGAAACAGATTGAACGCAGCTGTAGACTTAAGGATATAGTCCGCATCTTTTGAACCAAATTTCAAAAAATTATGTTGTTAGAAACAAACACAAAGATCTCATTAAATTTATTTTATAAAAATATTTGATTATGATAAGAAAATATACTAATTGTTTTTTTATAATTTTGTGTTTTTATTAAAACCATTTATTAGTAAACGAAATGTGACAAAATATTAGATAAATAATGAGTCGGATCAAGGCAAATCAATCTAAATTATTTAATTTAAAAGAATGTATCAGAAAAGGATCATACCCAGAAATTAGACTCTCATTAATTCTTGATCATCTATTGTGGATTACTAGATGTAATCTAGTATTTAATTAGCAAAATTTTAATCCTATTAACTTCATGTTGAACAATATAAAAAAAACAAGAGCAAGAGATAGCCTGATAACCCCTGAGGTTATTTTTACCATGTCTTGGGACATGCTGGATTTATCCTTTCCATGGCCCAACCAATAGCAAGATGCTCCAAAAAAGAGAAAGACTCAAATTCGGGAAAACCAAATGAAGGAATGAGAAAACACTTTGAACAAAATATGTACCAAATAACCTTTAATGTAATAATGTAATCTTTAATAAATTATTTTGGAAAAAATAAGAAAATTTGAACAAACATATACATATAAATTTGTTACAGTGAGTTTATAATTTCAGTGAGTTTATAATCTGGCATGACGTTTAGGCTTGTTTCAATGTAATTTGTCTCATTATGAGATGTGAATACATACATGGTCACCCTATAATATTTATAATGCAAATAAAATAACACACTCGCAATAACAAATTTCACGAAATACAATCATTTTTATGAAGTGGTACAATTTAGCATGATGTACTACCAAGTGGTATGCAAGCCAAAAAAGGTTGGGAAACACTGGTTTAAACTATAAATTACTTGATATCCAGAAAAAAAAAGATATTATTTTAAATCATGAAAACCAATAATATATAAAGTGGGTATGTAAAATGAAATATTTATTTTATGTAGCGCTATGTTGGTCTTGTGTTGGAACTGAGAATATTCATTTATAGTTAAAAATCCACAAAACACATGTGCATTAGCTTAATGGCTGATTATTACTATTACAATTCATAAAATGGGTATCTAAATCTTTTAATGAAAAATTATGTAATTATAAAGGTGATAAAATTCAAAATATTAAAATGTTTTAAGTATAAGATATGATAGAATACAAATGCTTTACACATTAAATAAGTTTAATAATGATATCAATATAAGTACAGATAATAAATAATAAGTATCTGCAACCTTTTAAAATAATATTCAATCTAAATTTACTAAAAAAATATTCAGTGATAAATACAACATTTCATTTTATGTTCCTCCAAATGTAAACAGATTAATAATTCTAAAAATCCTATTCCTAAAAAGTACAAAAAGTAATATTTTTTATCAAATTATATATGGATGCAAAAAAATAATATGATAAATCAAAATGTACTTTAGAAAAAAGATTAAATAAACACTAGCTATTTTATAACGTTATAAAAATTTCTATAAAAAATCAGTCTAATATTTCTTCAGTTTTCCTTGATATGAAAAATTTTGTAACTTTAAATTTATCTTTAATTCAGATCACACACACACACAAAAATCATCAGTAAAAATAAAAAAAAAAGACAATTCTTAGAAACCAATTTAAATATTATATAGTAACTAGACATTCTGCTAATATTGGTCTAGATATTTCTTGAAAAATCATGCGACATCTGTTTTATGCCTACTTAAATTCAATTGATAAGAATTATAAAGTAATCAAAAATATTTCCACTTACATTTTTATATTATTACTGTTTATTATTTATCTTATGATAATTTAAAATTGGTACGTGTAATATAGATGTGTGTAACATTAATAAATTAATATTGATTTTTCCCATCGTTTGTATTTGCAATTCAAATTTGCATAAGCAGGCAAATTTACATTAATAAATTAAGCAATAAAGTACTGTATTAACAATTATAATAAATATTTATTTAACCGTTACAAAAACACAGAATTACTTTCAGTTATTTATGTAGCCATTTTCAAGTAGAAACCTTGTGTGTGTGCATGAGCATGTAACTGATCTAATTAATTCATAGCACTCATAACTTGAACTTTGTAATATGGAAAGCTATTGAACAACGGAGAGGAGGATATCAAATTAATGTTTCTTGCTGTATATGTACTGGACAAACTCCAATCATGAGGAAACTAGGGGTTTAGAGCATACACACTTCAATCACAACCATTGTCTAATATATTTAAATGCTGTGATTGTGATCTTTATTCTTTCTAATTGTTTATTTAATTCAAGTAACACACATCATACATGTATATTTGTTAACTTTTTTTATTATAATAATTACTTTATTACTTTTAGACTTCTAAACTCATCAATTGAGTCTGTGGAAATTTTGCCATTTCCAGATGGTTGGTCATTAAAGAATATTCGGTCAATAACTATTTGGTCAAACTCAGATCAAGTAAGACAATAATCTTTTTTCAATGTTTTAACATACTTACACATTAAATAATCTTTAGATATTTTAAGTATTATTTTATATTTTGGTATTCAAAGCATACTTTTAATTATATTCTCTACTTTGGCTTGAAAATAATTTATTTTATCTGTTATTTTTATAATTACATAATTTTTCAATTAATTTTTTTAAAATTTTAAATTCGTCTTCTGTTAACAATTATTTTTTTTATCTGATTCTCTTTTTATGTAATTTACTTTCTAACTATCATTCATTTAAAATTAGCTATTATATTAAATCCATATATTCATTCATTTTATTTAAACTGATTTATGAATTCATATCTAGCTGATGGATGGTTGCGATATAGTAGAAGTGAAATGAAGAAGGCACTGATAAAATAAAATAAAAAAACTTGGAAAAGTATAATTTTTTATTTAATTACTTAAAATTTATATTAAACGTATCCAAGTTTTTTTTGCTCATTAATGTATAAAATTGTAATCACACACACGCAAAAATGCTAATTCATATATCTAGAACAGGTAATTTTATTTAAGAATGAAAAGTGCAGAAAATCGAAACAAGATTGAAATAAAAAAAAAATTATTGTTTAAAGAAAATAAATCCGAATCGAAACGTCACAAATCTTTCTCTGCTTACTGTCAATGTTACTTTTAACCAAATCTTTATTGATGAAGTATGTGGTTACATAATTTATATTAGTTTAGATTTATAGTATATATATATATATAGAGAAGTAATAGTGCACGTATATATATATATATGTATTAATTATATCATATTAAAAACGAATTATATACAAGTAATGGAGAATTAATAATGAGGATTTGAGCCATGCTGTTATGTTTAAACTAAGTTTATGGGCCAGCATTTGATTGGGTGCGAATTTATTATATATACATTTTAAATTGAGGAAACTACATGATTAATGACAGGCATTGGACATTAAAGCAAAGACGATATTCTAATTTTAATGACCAGTGCTTACAGTGTTGTAAGTAACGTTGTTAACTCCATGTGGCTGCATACATATCTGTAGGTGTGAGGATTTTTTAATCTCTAATTTTAGTCTTACTTATTTTGTTGTCGAAATATGTTGTAGTTTTTTTTTTTGAGTTTGGATGGAAGCAGAAATGGCATTTAAGGAACCAAAGAGTAAATAGAGTAAAAAATAGTTGCTGTAATGCTTGAGAAAAGTACCTCTCTCTTTGCTGCGGATGAGCGTTATGAGTAAGACTGCTTGGGACTTAATGATAGATGTAATGAGAGATCAATAAATTTGAAGTGATAGGATGTTAAAGAGAAAGTGTTGGTTAGTTTCTATTTCTTTGTGGCAGAGTGAACAAGTTAAGTCTATATTGGCAGAAACATTTTTTTGCTGGTAATGTTTCCAAATTAATCTTGGCATTAGAAAAAATAATTCATTATATTTATTCTACTTAGTTTATATGACTAGTAGGAAGAATGTAGTCTGGAAATATAGTGATAACAATCCCATTAGTATCCATTGATTGCTCAGCTTTTCACAAAATAACTATAAAGTAGAGTTTTGGTGATTTCCTATCAATTTAAATGAACTTGTCTAACTCAACATGCCAAGTTTAATTAAGCTACTCTAGCTCAACTCTTTTAGTTTAAATGAATTCATCTTCTTTGGATTCAGTAGATAAGAAGTAAAAATTATTGGTTGTCTAATTAGTACTGTTCATTATTATTATCATAATAAATAGTAAACCAATAACATTTTACTGGTTGTTTCTTGAATTCAGTGTAAGTATATTTCCTTAAGTTTATTAAGTTCACCATAACAATCAATAGAATAAACTGTTAGATAGAATAGACTATTATATATGTTGAACAAGAACAGAGAAAGTCATGTGATGATTTGTTTTATATTTATCATGTTTGGGACACAAAACTGCAGTCTTTACATCATATATTTGTAGAGCTAGCATCATATCTTTATGACATCATAAGCAAATTAATTTACATGCAAATTTTAGGATGTCTAAAATTTCAGTTTATTAATTTAGACAGATGTGTGTGTGTAAATCCAGATCCTTCACAGATGATGCCTAAAATTAATCTGATGTTATGGATATAACACTACAATCTAGGGTTCATTGACTAATCAAGCTTACAATAGATGGGTTTTTGAATAGGATCAATAGATTTAATTATTACTTCTGATGGAAATGTCTGCATTTGAAAAATGAAAACTTTTTAATAAGTACATAAATACTTTAGTAATTGATTGGATAAAAACTGTTGTATACTCATGCAAATCAGGTACTATTTATTATGATATTAAAATATTATATTGCATCCTATTTTAGATATATCAGAATTTTTATATTATTCATCATTGTATAATTGGCAAATATGTATATCTTTGTTCTAATAGAAAATATCATTTTTTACTTAACATAAAATATAGTCAACTTGTTTAAACAGACACAAATTAATATTTGTATAGAAACTGATTAAATATATTAATTTAAAAAATGAAACTATCTTTCTAATCCAGAGCCTGGTCTATAATGTAAGACAGAATCAAACAACAAAAATTAGTTATTCTGACAACTTCCTTATATCCATTCATGCATTTTTTTAAGAATCTAACAATCTTATGGAATCCAGTTTAAGATTTCAGTTATAAGCTACTGCAATCTCTTTTAGTAACATGGTTAGACCAATTGCCTTTTTGGCTTTTTAATTATTTCGGAAGTTGCTCATAATGCCAATTTGTTTCCTCACTATATATTTTACTTTTAATTCTTTTTTGTTAATTACAACATGCACTTTATTTTATTTTTCTGTGTGTTAATGTCCTAAATCTTTAAAAAAGCATAAGAAAGCATATTTATTAAAAAAACCTTTCTCTTCATGCATGTACACACACATCATATTTTTATTTAGTTACTTTTGTCAAAAGCATAAGATCCAGATTAAATATTATGATTAATTTAATCTATTACATTTTCATTTTTATTAATAATCTTATCAAGGTTTTACAATCATTAACTTTTTCTAATTCTACTATCATTTTTTTTGGAAGCTATTATTCTTTCATCTGTTCACATTTTTTGATAGCTAGTAATGGCTGTTTGAATTATGTGTCCAAATTTCATTTAAATGCATAAATCTTTTTTTCAAATTATACTCCTATATTTGTTAAAAATATAAGTTTGCAAATGAAAAACATTCCTTAAAATAATATTCAATTTTATAAATACAGGAAAAAAGTAATATACTAAAGGTTTTGTTATTTCACAATTGTCAATAAAAATATATTTTGATTAAAATATTATTTATTTGAATTCCATTCTAAAACTCAAACAAATGTTTAAGTAAGCATAAAAAATTAAATTGTGCTTTAAAATTTCACGTATAGCTATTTAAAATGACAGAAAATAACTACTATTGTGATAATGAAAGCATTTCTCTTTCAGCCAATCACAACTTTCTGCTTTACATTGCACACTTTTTTTTGAATTGTTTTTTTAAAAACAAATATTTTCAAATAAAATCTAAATCTAATGATAAACATTTTTATCAAAAACTAAATATTTAACAAATATTTTGCAAAAATAATCACAAATACATAAACAAACTACAGAAAATATATATTTTCATTTTAAAAATGTAAATAAAAGTATAAGGATTAACAATCTTGCAAGCATTCTTGGGCCTGAGGGGGGGGAAGGTTCCAATCAGTAACATCAATGGCTTCTTTGTATTATGCTTTTTTGTATGATACTGACAGCTTGAGATTTTTTAAAATTAATAAATCAATTGATATTTTAATTTTAGTTTTTGACATCAAATGAATGTAACACTGATAATAGCTGCAAGAGAATGAATTCAATAATTTCATTAAACTTTTTTGCACCACTACCTAACATTTGCATTAATTCTTATTTTTAATAAATTATCAATTATTCTTTATTATTATATATAAGTAAATTTCATTTAATTACTTAGAAATGTAAGTTTACAAACATTCTTAAAAATAATACTTCAATTTTGCAAATATAGAAAAGAACATTAAACTGAAATATGTAATTAAAAAAATGGTTTTTGTTTTTTGCTTTTATCATTAAGAAAATTAAACTAAAAAAACATCTGAATGGATTAAGACATTACAAAGCAATGAAATGCTGTTTTAAAATTAAAAATCCCAATTGTAAGTTAAATAAAACAATGAAAAATAATCACTAGAGCATTTAAAAAGTGTAATATTTTTAAGCAAATCATAACATACACTTACTGTGATTACATTTCATTTGATTTGTCTTATTAAAAACAAATATTTTCAAATAAAATTTGATTTTAATCATAAATAATTTTGCTTAAAATAAATGTTTTTACAAATATTTCACAAAAATAATCATAAATATATAAATAAACTGTGGAAAATATATACTTTTTTTTCAAAGTTAAATACACTCTAACAAGCACTGAACACATTAGCAGCATTGTCAATTTGTTTGTATTAGATTCTGACATCTTCAGAAGTTTTTTTGAATTAATAAATCAATATTATTTCCTGTTTTTATTGCCAAATAAACATAAAATTGGTAAATAAATGCTAACCACAAGTGAATGGATTTAAGCCAAGTGATAAAGAGTTTTGATATACTGTACTGCAATTATATTATTTAAAAGATGATAATTTATATTATAGTTAATTCTGGGAAAAACTTGAACACTACTTTTATTGTTTTTAATCTTATATATGTAGATGTATGCAAATATTAAAAATTTAATGAGATCTATGTACATTTTTAAAATTAGAGCTCAATCAATTAAAAATTAATTTGAAACTAAAGTCATGTTATTCAAAAACAATATTTTTATTTGTCTGACTCCTGTAAGCCAAAAATTGTTAGCAAAATAAAAAATGATTGAATAATATAATTTCAACTTCCAATCCAGTTTTATTTGGTTGGTTGCTTAGTTATATCATGGCTGAACTTGTAACTAAAAATACACAGATCTTATTAACCTTGCAATATATTTGGATATATTGTAGTGGTGTTGAACAAAGGGGTCCTACTGGTAAATAGAAAAAACATCATTTCCCCCAAATATCAATCTCAATTAACATTGTCAATGAATATAAAAGGAATAGATATAAAAGTAAAATAAATTAACATTGACAAATGACAAAAGAGCTTGAGAGGATCAACATAGAAGAAAATAAAACATCATAACAAATGTAAATTACATTGCCACTACTATGCAACAATAATCAACAGTCATCTTTTATGACTGGATTTAAAAGAGACTCAATATCAGAAATATAGGCTACTTATTTATCAAATATCAAACTTAGGGCATAATGTAAGTCAATCATCTGCATATACATACTTAAATACTAACCTATCAATTATAATAAAAAATAATACTGAGATCCTAATGTATGTTGATCATCATCAATGTTCAGCTGTATAGTATCATGAGTACACAAGCCAACTATAAACTAATTTCTAATCTGTAAATAAAGTTCATAAAATGGACTTTAAAGATGGTTTTGACCTTTGCATTATCAAGAAAATCTTCTGAATTTCCAATCATAAACTTCCACATATAAATAAAATAACCATTATTCCTCTAGAACTAACTCAAAATCATCAAGGTCTTTAGAAACTGTGACTATGAACCAGAGTAAACATAAATTTATCTGCTTAATCTACTTTAACTTAAATATTTTTATTGGGATAACTTATAAATCCTTTAAAACATTATGCTATTATGAATCCAAGTCACATACACTGAAAAATCATAGAACACATTGCTGGAGAAATACTACTACTTTTTTAAACAATTATTTAATGAAATTTGCTAATAAATAATTAAGAAAATTAAAAAAATATATAATAATATGACAATTCCAAGTCATAATTTTTTAAATAAAAAGCATATACTTTTATATAGTAGATAAGATTAACCTATTGATTCTAGATACTAAATTAATTATCATTTACTTTCATTAAGTTATTTCCTTTTCAATACATAAAGCTAAAAAACAATATTTTACAACAAAAATAAGAAATGTTTAAAGAATCTAAATCCCTCTTTTACAATTTTAAACATGTTTCAATAAAAAACTTAAATAAAATTTTTTCATTCTTGCTAATTGTTAATTGTATTAAAAGTTATTTGTAAATGTAGATATGCACACTGCAATACCTTTTCACCATTTTTTCTTTTGAGTTCTTTTTTGGTAATTGTAATTTTTGGTTTTCTTTCATTTTGCTTTTGCTTTTGTAAGCTTAAGATGTTGAATTTAAATAATCCATTTTTCTAGATGTTCTCATATTAACTTTTATTTTTGTAGGTTCAAATTTCCATTATGATAACTTCTACATAAGGATAGATTTCCAGAGTAGTTAAATATAGTTAAATATATTCAATTTACAATATAATAATTTTCAAGTTAGTACCAGCAGAATTTTATTCATTTTCCAATAATTTTTCAGTCACTTTAACCCAAATTGAGACAGTAATATTTTTGATGGAAACAAAGCTTGGTGTAGATTTCTGCCTGGCATATTTTCCTTTATACATTTTTTCTAGTGAGCAGGATACATGGTAAGCTTTGATGATGCTAAAATTCTAGCTTTAAAATATGCATTTTTTAAAGTAGCAATGAGATTAGTATTACTCCAGACTATTAAATTAAATTACTGTGCTTTTCACAGCTAGGCTCTCACTATTGTTTCTTCAACAACTGTTTTAACAATGACTGTTCACAAGACATTTAGGTCTACTGCTTTAACCTGGCTGCCCTATCTTATTATTTTGTACAATACTGTTTTTCAACCAATCACATATTATCTCAGACATGACAGTATTAAATCATGACTAATAGGTTTTATTTTAACAAAAGTTTATTTGGTTATTTCCTTTCTTTTTTGTTTTAATTAAAAAAATCTCATGATACTTATTGAAATTCATTTGTAGTTATTTACTTTCTTAACTACCAAAAACAATTTAACCTTTTAGTTTCACTTTCATTTCAACAAGAATTGCTTTTTGTTTTGGAAAGAGATAAAAAAAAGAAAGAATTCTAATCAATTAAAAACAGTATTTCTTGATAAAACTGTTAAAAGGTTATTTTTTTTCTTTTCTTTTAAAAAACTGATAAAGAAGTTAAAATGTTACTATTTATCTTTCTTATTATTTTTTTAAGAAATTAAAAACTAACACAAAATTACTGAAGAGAGAGAAAAAAATATTAACATTTATTTTATTCTTTATTTTTTTTATAAATTTTCTCACTTTTTTACACTTATCAATAATTAATTATAAATATTCACATTTTTATTATTTAAAAAATATTTGAAATTTTTATATTATCACTTAAAAAATGTAAAATATTTAAATAAGTTAATACTTGTTATTATTAAAAAAATAAAAGAAATAATTATTGTCGTTTTCTTTATTTTAATAAGCTTGTAAGATATAACATAGCCAGAGTTGACCTCTCTCTCTATATATATATATATATATTGTAAATATCGATAAGTTTATCTATATTTTAAAAATTGTCATTTGTTATTAAAAAAAAAATCTCTTTAAGTTGATGTTTATATATGAAGTATTATCATTGTTTATGGTTATTAGGTATAGTTATTGTTTGAAGTTATTATTTTATTTATATGTTGATGGTACATCATTATGAATATTTAATTATTATAAATAAATAGAGACATATAAATTGTTGATTATATAAAAAATTATTTTATTTGCAGTGATTATTAAAAAAATGCAATATTATTATTTATGTATATATATATTTTTAAAGCTGTCGAATAAATTTTCAATTTAATATTTTTATATATATATATATGCTTGATATTTTTTTTTTTTAATGTTAATTGTTTAAAATAAAACATGTGTAACAATGGTTTTCAAAACAGCATTTGCTAGCACGTGGAACAACAGCAATAACAAGAAGAGGCCATTATTATTATTAAGATAGTAATAAAACCAACTGAAGGATAAAAATTTGTTGTATTTTTTTTTCTTTGAAATTACCATTCTTCAGAATATTGGAATAAGATAGATTTCTATGGTAAATACATAAATCATGACAGGCTAATAGAGATATATCGCAGCCAAGAGGCTGCACCGTTTTCTTTCATTTATTCCAAGGCAGTTTAAAAAGAAAAAACTAAGCAAATTGCATCGCGTTTGAAGCCGAAATTTGACATAGCTATCTGGAATCTATAATGATCAATCTAATAATAATCTGGAGGTAACTAAAATTAATATATTGGATTCAACATTTCAATTTATTTATTTATTTTTCAAGGAAAGAAATTTTAGAAGGATAAAAATATACATACATCCAAGAATTGACAATTTTCTCTAACGTGATAGTTTCTTCACTTTAACTAGAATGCATTCTAATATTAAACGGATAAAGAAATAAAACAAGGAATAAGTTGACTTTTGAAGGAAAACTAAACAAGTGAATTTTGAAAGGTAGTAAAGAATTTTATATGTATAAATATATTTTTGAGATCGATATTTTTGTTTACTTTTATTTTTCATTATAAAAATATAACGTTTTATAAATATTCAATTCAAGCGTCTTGTTTTCTAACAGCAATAAACGTTTAACAGGTGTCAAAATTAACACTTAAGTAATTTAAAATCTTAAAGTATGGCTTATAAGTTTGGGTTGCATATGAGTTGTTATGTATATTTTAATAAGTAAATTTATATTCGCAAATGTTTATTATAAAAATTGTTTTATTATTAATTTATTTCCATTTTTTTTTTAACTTTACATAATGATTCTTATGCATACCAAAACAATAATTTATATGTATTTGCTGTATATAATATTTTTTTTTATTATTTTAAATATCTGAAAAATATAAATATGGATTTGTATTTATATTGATATCTACTTGTTAAGCACAGATATGTCTTTATATATTTAATATATATACTTATTGCAAGTATATATGTATATTTATTATTTGGGTTTGTATTTAAAACATTGATATTACCTAAAATTAAACCATAATATAAAATGAAGGATGTACTATTTGTTTTATAAGTAATGTCTTTGTAATTTATTTGAAAGAGCGATAATATTTTATTCTTATTTTTCTTTTAGTGCCAAAGTCATTGTGAAATTAATTGAATTCACAATTTAATAGAGGATAACTTCATATTTCACTTATTGTTTAGTCTTTAGGTCACTTACACATATTGTTATTCATTGATATGTTTAGATATACATAAATTTACATAATAGATGTGTATATTGGATTTAATAGAATTCCCTTTGTTTCTGATATATATTTGATTAGTTAGTCATATCAACCTTGAAAATAAATTATAATGATAGATCTCATTGCTCTGTATGATTTTAGATTTATTTCATGTATAGCTAGTTGGAAGGGCATATAAACAATTTATTTAAATATAACTGGGATAATTTTGTTTTTCTTCATTTAAATCATACAATCTATTATATTAGGCTTTCTCAACAATTGGATTCATTTAGATTATATATATTCCATTACGTTTATCATCCAATGTTTGAAGCATTATTTTCTTCTCATATATTGATGTTCCATTACATTTGAGGTATAATATGTTTATATGATATATTGTCCATTACATTTGGCACCACAAACTGTTGGTCACAGTTAACTGATGATTGTATAATGGAGTAAAAGTATGTTCCATTACATTTGGACGCCATAACGTAGTCAGCATAATATGTTTGTTTAATTATTCATTACATTTGGTGTATCAAAGTTAGGGGCTTGTTTAACTAATAATTATTGTTACAAAAGTTCATATGTTTATTTTCATTTGAGATCATATATAAAGATACATTCCATTATATTTGGCTTTCCCAATGTTTGGGGCCTTCTTTCTTCAATTTAAATGAAATGCAGCAAGTATGTTCCATTACAATATATATATATATATATATATATATGGAGATAGTATCCATTAAATGGAGAAAAACTTTAAACCAAGAAATTCTTAATTATTACTAATTGACAATCCCTGAAACTAAGCAAGTTTTACTTATAAACCTATAATATCTCTTTTGTTGGGGATCTTTTATTGCTGAAGTAAAAATGGTCATCTTTTACTTCAAACCCAAGTTCTTACATGGATTTAAATCCAGAAAGCTATTTTTTATAAGTGTAAAAATGTGAAAGAATAACATCTTTCGTGACATTCTGCAAATAATATTTTAAACTTTTCCAGAGAGTTAAATGATTTTATGGATTTTTGTTATAATAATAAATAATAGAATTGAGGAGAAATTCTCAATTTTTAAAATTGACAATCCATGAGGCTAAGGATGTTTTACTCATAAACCTAGAATGGCTCTTTTGTTGGAAGTCTTTTGTTTAAATAAAAGGGGTCCTCTTTTATTTCCAACCCAAGTTTTTATATAGATTTAAATTCAGAAAGCTATTTTTTATGAATGAAGTTAAAAATATTATTTGCAGAATGTCAAAAAAAGATATTATTCTTTCACATTCTCACACCTATAAAAATAGTTTTCTGAATTTAAATCCATATAAAAACTTGGTCTTAAAGGAAAAGTGGATTCCTTTTACTTCCTCAAAGATCCACAACAAAAAAGCTATTATAGGTTTATGAGTAAACCTTGCTTAATCTCAGGGATTATTAATTAATAGTTATTGAGAATTTCTTGGTAACAATAAAGATTAAAGTTTCTCTCTGTATTTAATGAGTACTATCTTCTCATTTCTATTAATTATTATAACAGCAATCCATAGAAACATTTAATACATCATATACAATTTTCTGGATAAGTTAAAAATATTATTCACAGAATGTCAAGAAAGATGCTATTCTTTCACATTCTCACACCTATAAAAATAGCTTTCTGGGTTTAAATCCATATAAGAACTTGAGTTTGATGTAAAAGAGGACACCTTTTTAAAAAACTCCAACAAAAGAGCTATTATAGGTTTATGAGTAGAACTTGCTTAGCCTCAGGGGTTTTTAATTTCTTGGTAACAACAAAGGTTAAAGTTTCACTCTCTATTTAATTAATATTATCTCCTCATTTTCTATTATATATATACAATAATGTATATAAATACTTTAAATAGGATTTAACTTGTGTTCAATGCACTTTAAAATTTGTAATAATCAAGCATATTTTGCCAATAGAGGGACCTTTCAAACCATGACACAAGATAGTGACTTTTATAAAGATAAGAGCAGCCATCTTATCTTTAACCTAAATGTCCACTTATATAGACAAATCTGAAGCATCTTGATTTGGAAGTGTGAAGTTGAAAAATATCGACAAAAATGGATAAAGATGAATTTAAGAAAAAAATATTGTGAATGAGTTTTTTTAAAAGTGAACAATTGTTAAATATCTACTTACAAAAATTAGATCTTCATCCAATATTCTATCATGGATTGAAATGAGTGTCAAAACATATACAGATGTTAATAAAGTGTAATTAAATGTGGCTAACAATTTTATTTTTTTTCATTTTAATATTTCCATAATAATTGGAAAATGCAAATGTAACAAACTCTTTTGACATTTAACTAATTTCTATAGTAAAAGGCAGGATATTGTTATAACATGAACTTGGATAATTTATTAAAATTATTATTGTTTAGATATAGATAATTGGAAAGCAAATATAATTTGATTAATTTTGCACAGGTAGAACTAATTTGAGAATAGAAAATAATCCATTATTATAACTTGCAGTTGGAGTGATAAATGCTACAAGAGAAAATACCTGAAGCATTTATCTATGATGGTCCCCATCTCCAGACCGGTTTCAAGCTATAGCTCTTGTCAGTAAGGAGCTAGGACATTAGATTCAAAATACTAACTCAAGCCAAGCATTTATCTAATTCTTAAATATTAAGAAAAAGATCTAAATCTTAAGACACCTACAAATCTTCAAATTCAGCTCTTTAACCAAAGAAACTATATGGGCCTGAACTAAATTCAGTGATCCCATATATTAGTAGGCTTAGCAATTTAATATAAAGAGCCTGCTAATAGCTCTAAACAAGGTTATTTATTTTTATTTTTTATGATAAATGCTACAAGAGAAAATACCTGAAGCATTTATCTATGATGGTCCCCATCTCCAGACCTGTTTTAAGCTATAGCTCTTGTCAGCAAAGAGCTAGGGCATTAGATTCAAAATACTAACTCAAACCAAGCATTTATCTAATTCTTAAATATTAAGAAAAAGCTCTAAATCTTCAGACACCTACATGTCTTTATATAGTTTCTTTAGTTAAAGAGCTAAATTTGAAGAAATGTAGGTATCTGAAGATTTAGATCTTTTTCTTAATATTTAAAAATTAGATAAATGCTTGGCTTGAGTGAGTATTTTGAATCTAATGTCCTAGTTCTTCACTGATGAGAGCCATAGCTCAAAAACAGTCTGGGGATGGGGACCATCATGTAGCATTTATCATAAAAAATAAAATAAATAAGCTTGTTTAGAGCTATTACCAGGCTTTTTATATATTACATATTGGTAATGCAACCTATATAGGTCATCAGACATGTGACTATTTTTTACTAATATTATAATTTTGCTATTAGGGCTTTAGCTACATTAAATTGCTAAGTCTAATAATATATGGGATCACTGAATTTAGTTTGGCCCATATAGTTTATTTAGTTAAAGAGCTGAATTTAAAGATGTGTAGGTGTCTGAAGATTTAGATCTTTTTCTTAATATTTAAGAATTAGATAAATGCTTGGCTTGAGTTAGTATTTTGAATCTAATGTCGTAGCTCCTCACTGATGAGAGCCATAGCTAGAAACCAGTCTGGAGATAGGGACCATCATAGATAAACACATCAGGTATTTTCTCTTGTAGCATTTATCATAAAGAATAAAATAAATAAGCTTGTTTAGAGCTACTAGCAGACTCTTTCTATATTACATATTGAGGTAATACAAGTGATATAGGTCATGTGACATGTGACTGATTTTTACTAATATATATATTAGTTATTTGAATTTTTTAATGGGCTAAATAATTATTTTCAAATCTTGGTAAATTTTGTATTAACTGATAATTTATAGCTATTTATTGTTCAAGTTTTATTAATAATAAATAAATTAAATAAATAAGTATTTAGAAAAGTCTGGGTTTAAGTCCTCTCTAATTATATCTAGCTTAAGTATAGATACTATACTTATATTTAAATTAATATTCTGTACAGGTTTACACACATCTGCACATATATAATGTAATATATAAGGGATTCGAACTCAGACTTTCACATAATTCTCAGTTCTCCATGCCATCTCATATTGCTGACCCACCTGATCATACACATGTTGAAAATATAAATAATCATCAATATATAAAGCCTGCCTATTAAAGTATGAAGATTGGTTATCTTAATATAAAGCTGAGCTCTGATTGTATATATGTGTGGAGATAGTAATTTGGACCAACTGATGATTGCTGGTTTAGCATGAAATATGTATATTGGTGATTATTTATCTTTTCAACATGTGTGTGATCAGGTGGATAAGTCTGAGTTCGAATTCTGCATACATTGTTATTATTATTATCATCATCATCAATATGAGATGGCATGGAGAGCTGAGGGTCATGTGAAAGTCTGAGTTTGAATCCCTGATATTTAATATTGTAAATAAGTATTATAAAACTTCAGCATTTTCTTGCATTTTAGATGGTAAGAAATTAACTAAAGCGGTTATTGTTTGATCAATTACGTCATCACCTTTTTAGTTAGAAAATGTGGTAATATAAAAATAACTAGCACAAGTATTTTATACTTTTTTATTTAGGAAACATATGGAGAACTTGAAATTCCTGAAAATTATATATTACCTCACTCAGAGATAATAGGTCCATTCAATGTTACTTCAGCTTATTTAAGTATTGGAAATGTTGAAATCTTGGATGCTTCTACTATTAAAATTTATGACTTTTCGTACAACAAGCAAGATGAAGGTAATTAATTTTGGTGTATGTGTGATGATTATAAATGCTATCATTAAGATGATATAGTTCATTTTATCAATATGTGTTGTTTTGCATTATTACATTTTAAATAATTATTTAAAATTTTGTTTGATATATTTATTACATATGATTTTATATGAAAAATATTATTTGTTTTATTCATCATCAACACACACACACGCACACACACACACACATATATATATATATATTAAACATTGCATAATGCTAAATGGAAGTCAGATATAATAAATGGATACAATGCTAGAAAGTTTAACATTACCTGTATTTTAAAACCCAAGTTTTAAGTATGCAACTTAGGTAAGACTTTATATTTCTAAATACAGGTAGTACTTCTGAAACTTTTTAGCATTGATAGTATTTATGTATTGCAACCAGATCTCAATTACCACTTACAGAGGCGATGCTCATGACTAACACATTGTTTCAAAATAAAACATGACCAGATGATCCTTGGATATGACTGAATTAATCTATTGGCTTAATCATTAACTGTAAAGTGCATGCTGAGTGACATTATTAGCACACAGCCTCATCATTTGTGTATAAACTCATGCTACCTATGTTTGTGAAAATATTTAGTAGATCTGGGTAGTTATATTTTCAAAGACCAGAATAGTGCCACTAGCAATCTAGGTTTAAACCTATACCCCTTAAAGAGATCCTGCTAACTCTGGATCATAGCTCTGGGGATTTATAAAACTCATTGATAATGTCGCATTACTTTATTAACTTGATGAATGCCCAAATAAAAGGGAACAATGAAAAAGTTGTAATAATAACAATAACAATTTCATTCTGGCAATAACATGTAAGTGGTCTTTACATCCTCTCAAACAACTGCCATTACAAATCCTAATAAAGTATGACAATATTGCATTATTTTTTCTTTTTAAATTAAATAAATACACATACTAATAAAATATATATATTTATTACTCAGATGCTATATCAAAGTTGAAATTATATACATTAAAAAACAAAACAATCATATTCATAAAAAAAGATAATTCATATTTATATAAAATTTACAAAATATAGATACATATCTTACTCTAAAGTAAATACATACAACATTAAGAGTAGATGGACTAATATAAAAAAAAATGACTTGAGTTAATAATTTATGGAATGAAAAAAAAAATATTTATGTTCATTTATAATTAGAATGACACAATAAATAATTACTTTAAGTACTGATTCATTATTCTTTTGACTTGTTTTTGTTCATTATCTTTTGTCAGCAAAATGTGAAGATTCCAGAAAAATTATAAAATAACATTTTGGTTCAATGATTAATCTTTGTGAACATTTTGTATTTTTTTTCTCTATACATTGTTAGAGTCTTAAGCTGGAATAGATAGTTGTTTTACCTTTATCACTTAATTCTTTGAGTTTGAAGTGAGTTCTTCATTTCATAGTTTTCCTATACCGTTTATAGTCATATAAATTTTTTATCCTTATATTTTTAAGAAAATTGCAAATTTCACCATGTTTAATAAAATAGATTATTGTGACCAATCAGTTTGTAACTTGCCATTATTTTGGCTGGTTCTTTTTTTTTTCTTCTTTTCTTAAAAGGCACACTTAGATATTTATTTATAATAGAGCTAGGGTAAGGCAATTAAATTTGTTTTATGCTAGGTTATGCAGGCTAGACATTTTATTTTTTAATGCAGCTTTTTCTGTGGAGTGCTATGGAATTGAGAGTGACCACTGAAGTTTTTTCAGCAAACTATGGTTTAGAATTTAACTATTTGAACTAAGATATCTTTTGTCTGACTCTAACATATATATATATATATGTAGTCCAAAGGTTTTTACAATAAGAAAAATCTGCTATCCAACATAAATGTATTCTGCTTTCAAATTGTTCTCTGCCAAAACATATTCTGATTTGAAATTAGTCACAATCTTTTATATCAGATTAATTGCCCCCACCCAGCTCAAAAAAGTATTTTTCAATAAATAGCTTAATTAAAATAAAATCCTCTTTCAATAATTATCAAAGTCTGTTTTTTGAAAAACACAGACAAGAAAAAAATGTTATGATTTACCACAACTGGGACCAGAGAGAGAATGACACAAAACAATAACAATAAAATTATTAATATTTTATTATTACCAACTTATTCATTTAAAAATATCATGATTTTTTATAAATTGAAAATTAGTTCAAATTCTATCACAGATTACTTTTATAAGATTGTTTCTCTTCCTTGCTCTTTCCAAAACTAATTTTTATACCAATTAACAAGTTTTTTTTTTTTTTTACAGAATATTTGTTCAAGAATAAATGCAAAGACACGCACACATACCAGAATAAATACTTTATTTATTAAGATTAATTATTAAAGATATATTTGACATTTAACCCTTTATTCACCAACGTTTTAAAATTCACGTGCCATCAATTATTATCATCACATTAGACATTTATTTTTAATAACCAATGTAGCTAAATAGCTACATTACCTCTATCTAATATGGGAAATAATATTGAGTTCAGGGGTTTGGGGAGGGGTTTTTGACAGAGATATTTTAAATGCTTTCTCTGGCTAAGCATTTAACACAAAGCTTGTTGAGGAATTGGCAATCCTCATTGTTTATAACTTACAAGCTTAAGAGAATAGGGTCATGTGATCTATGACTCTTATTTTGAATATTGAGTTGAATCTCTTTTTTGATAACTTGATTTAATTTAACCAATTTTGTTTCACAATTAAAAGAAAGAAATTTATTATTAATTGTGCTCAGCTATGCATTAATATTTCCACAGACTTACATTCACAAAGCCATTTTGGACTATTTAGTTAAAAGTCCACTATCTGATTTTGCAAATATAAATTTTATTTGAGATGGAATGATTATTGACATACTATATGCATACCACCTCTAGTGCCATAATGGACAGAAAACCTCACCACAGAGCACAAGTATGCAATTCAGAACCAGACTCAGAAAAATCATATAAATTTAAGCACAAATGCAACTCACTACTCAGAGGGCACACTGAAGGAAAAAAATGTATGTTTGGACAAGTAGAAGCTTTGCTCATACAGTTTATGAGGGTCATATGCTCCAGACCCAGAAGACAGTTCTGTGTCTGGTGAATAACACAGTATTTTACTGATAGAAAGCTTTGCTTCTTTGAGGGGCATATTAGACAGATTTTGAATCTTAGGTAGATGCAGTGCTGAAATAATAACTTTTTGGGGCACCATGAACACACAATCCCTACATCTATGAAAAAATCACATATCCACTATCAGCATTAAAAGCAAAGATATCATATTTTCACAAAATTTACCTCCAATCTTCACAAAATATTTTTCTCTCCTCAGTTTTTGCTTTATCATTTTTCTTTTTTCTGTTTCAGAAGCATAACTGCATCCTGCTTTGGGAGACCAAGGCTCATGATCAGTCCTCACTTCTGGATCATATGATTATTCATGTTTTGATAGGAGAACCAAGGCTACCTGTGCTCTCTGTTTTCTCTTCTTATATGGCAGCACTTTTTACTTTCTATCCTGGTATCATGATAGTGATTTCTACCTTGTGTTTTCCATATTGGATAGCATTCATACATGAACCTCTGTATGCTATTCTAGTTGGAGGTCTAAAAATCTCCTTTCATTTTTAGAAAAATGCATTCAACAGTTCAGTGACTTTCTTAATTGTACATTGTCTGCGTCAATCAATATGGCTTGAGAATTTGTGACTTAAAAATCCTTATAATTTCAAGCTTTAAGAGAAATTATGCAATGATCATTCTCAAATATACCACATGCTTTTTAAAAAAGTGTAGAGCTTATCAGGTAGATACTTTTTTTGGAAATATTTTGCATTTAATCCCTTCTGGTAATCCTCACTTCAGTAACACTTCATGAGTGCTTGCTTAAACTCAACAAAGTTAGTAGGACAGATGAACAATGAGTCCCACTATGCTGAGATGCACCTTGCAAATGAATACAAAATATTGCTGGCTTAGTCTCTTTAGTTATAACATTAAGGCTGAAATATCTTTTGAGACTTTAACAAATTCAATGAGTGCCTTACTAGTATTATCTGGAAAAACTTTTATTTTCGAAAACAGTTTACAATTCTATTAAAGATCAGCCTTTTCAAGCTATTGTGCATGTGCTTTTACGAGTGTTTATAATAAATGAATACTTTCACTCCCAATACAAGATATAGTATTTATGAAAGAATAAAATGAATCACTTATTCTTTCCAACCCAAATGTTTATATATGGGCAAATCTTAAGTACAGGAAATGAAAGCATAAGGATAGACCACTCACTTTAAATTACTGTTTACGATGTCTGAATGAATGACATCGACAAAATTATCTAGAATTTACTAAACGTCACTCTCAAATGAAACTTAAAGATATGTAAATAAGTATTTATTTTATAGCACTATGTTTTATAAATTGTAATACATTAAATATCAGCCTTTTCAAGCTATTGTGCATGCGCTTTTATGAGTGTTAATAATAAATGAATATTTTCACTTCCAACACAAGATATAGTATTTATGAAAGAATAAAATGAATCACTTATTCTTTCCAACCCAAATGCTTATATATGGGCAAATCTTAAGTACTGGAAATGAAAGCACGAGGATAGACCACTCACTTTAAATTACTATTTACGATGTCTGAATGAATGACGTTGACAAAATTATCTAGAATTTATTATTAACACTCGTAAAAGTGCATGCATAATAGCTTGAAAAAGCTGATCTTTAATGTATTACAATTTATAAAACATAGCACTATAAAATAAATGCTTATTTACATATGTTTAAGTTTCATTTCGTCAACGTCATTCATCCAGACATCGTAAACAGTAATTTAAAGTGAGTGGTCTATCCTCACACTTTCATTTCCAGTACTTAAGATTTACCCATATATAAGCATTTGGGTTGGAAAGAATAAGTGATTCATTTATTCTTTCATAAATACTATATCTTGGGTTGGGAGTGAAAGTATTCATTTATTATTAACACTTGTAAAAGCACATGCACAATAGCTTGAAAAGGCTGATCTTTAATGTATTACAATTTATAAAACATAGCACTATAAAATAAATGCTTATTTACAATTCTATATATGTAGTTGATCAATGGAACATTTATCTTTACCTCTTCTATATTTTCTTTTTCCTGTTCTTCACTTTATAAGGTTATCATGACTATTTTTTGTTTAGTTTGACCATTTTGTTCATGGTTATACCTTAGATTTTTTATACCCTAGATTTTTTACTCTTTTTATTGTACTATCATCATCTTTGATCTGTAGTGATCTCAAATTTGAGTAGCTAAATCCCCTATTCACTCTTGTATAGATTTTGTACTGATTTTCATTACTAATTCTATTGCCTCTTATACTTGACTTATTTTAACATCCATAACTTCTTGTATCTGGTTTATTTTAACATCTAGTTCCTCTTTGTTTTGTCTTCTTTCATAATTTCCTCTTTAATTTGTTTGATTTGATCTGCTATTTGAGTACCTATTTTCTTTTACTGTTTTTAGCCATTTCATTTTATATTTTCTGTAACAACATCTCTTCTCTTTTGATCATCATCTGTGCATGGATTATATCTTCTCTTATTTCTGAAAACATATGATAGTTCTGACTGCTTTCTTTTATTATTTTAGCAGCATCTCTTTTTTGCTTCTGCTTTCTTTAGCAACATTTGTTCTTATTCTTCTGTTTTCTTTAGCAGCATCTGATTTTTCCTCTTTCATTTCTTTCAACATTTGCAATAACTGGACTGATTTCTTATTTCCTGTTTTCTCTGAGTTCCTTCTGTTATTAAATCATTTTTCCTTCATTACTTGTCCTATTTGATCAGTTTGTTCCTCAACCTGCATTTGGGCATTTGCTCTTGTTATCATTTTCACACACACACAAACTATTAAAAATAATTTTTTTTTATTCAATGCTATGAAGAAAATGAACAAGTTTTATATTTTTATATTTAATAATTGTTGACATCGTACTTTAGCTACACAGCTATTCCACATAGTTCTGTTCCATATCCAGCCCTATTTTCTCATAGTTTATTTGCTTTTGTTACTATAAATCTATTATACTATTATTAATTGTATGTTTATTCTAGCTAATGCAGCTTTAGCATAGTATTTTTAATTACCTTTTACATACAGTCTTTTTCTATTGTTTTATCCAATCTTTCATTCCCACATTTATTTGTTCAACATAACTTTATTTCTCTCAGGAGTTATGGTTGCTCTCACAATTCCCTCCTATACACACAAAATGAAAATAAAAAAGTCAATCTCAATATGTTCTGGCACTGAAAGAACTATGATGGCATATCAAAATGTACCTGGATTCAAATTAATGCTATCAAAGAGGATGTTCATGATCAACACATTAATACAATGTAAAACAGGCACCCTTCCACCATCCTTGGACATGACTGAACTAACCTATTGTAACAATCATTAAACATGATGAGCATACTGAGGGTCATTAACAATATACAATCTATTGCTGATAATATTAATTCCACACAATAATATTTTCTGCTTATCATTACAGTATAAACTCATGCTACATAGGTATGCTAGATTATTTAGTAGTTCTGGCTAGTTACATTTTAAAAACCAGAACAGCAGCACTGAAACATGCTTAAACCTATACTCCTTGAAGAGATCCTATTAGCTCCAGATCAAGCTCTGAGGATTTATGAAACTTATTGGTAAGGTTGCACTACTAATTATTTTGATGAAATGCACAAAAAAAAGTGAATAAGGCAAAACAGTTGTAACAATAGCAATTTTATTCCATAGTAACATGTAAGTAGTCTTTACATCCTTTGAAATAACTGCTATTATTGATTCTGACAAGGCATTTGATTCACTAAGTAAAAATATTCGATTAGTTTTTTTTTTTAAATTAAGTAAATATACATATTAATAAAATATAAATTTTTGTTACTCAGCTGCAATGCCAAAGTTGAAATTATATAGATGAAAAAAAAGCAAACAAAAAAGAAACAATCATATTTAAAAAAAAAAAAAGATAATTCACATGTATATAAAATTTGCAAAATATACATACAAACCTTATTCTAAAGTAAAGACATATATAATATTAAGAGTATGTGGATTAATATCAAGAAAAAAATATCATTAGTTAACAATTTACAATGAAAGAAAAAGTTTTTATGTTTGTTTATAATTAGAATGACATAATAAATAATTATTTACTCTTACTTTAAGTCTGGGTCCATTATTCTTTCCATTAGTTTTTTTCCATTATCTTTTGTCAGCAAAATGTGAAGATTCCAGATAAATTATAAAACAACATTTTGGTTCAACCAATATCCCTGCGAAGATTTTGTATTGTTTTTTCTATGTATTCTCTAAGTTTCAAGCTGAAATACATCGTCGATATACCTTTATCATTTAATTCTTTGAGTTTGAAGTGAGTTCTTCATTTGCTAATTCTCCTATACAGTTTATAGTTACATAAATTTTTTGTCCATATACTTTTAGAAAAATTGCAAATTTCGCCATGTTTAATAAAATAGGTCAGTATAATTCTTCCATAATCAGTTTGTAGCTTGCTGTTAGTTTGGCTGGTTCTTGTTCTTCTTTCTTTTTTTTGAAAGCACACTTAGGTATTTATGTATGATAGGGCTAGGGATCAGGCAATTACATTTTCTTTATGCTAGGTTTTGCAGGCTAGACATTTTATATTATCTCGTGGATCTTTTTCTGTGGAGTGCTAAGGATTCAAGAATGACCACTCAAGTTTTCTCAGCAAACCATGGTTTAGAATTTAACTTAAATATGTGTGAATCCATTGCATTTTGAACAAAAATGCTTTCTGTCCAACTTTAACATGAATATACACATTCGGATGGTTTTTACAATAAGAAAAATCTGCTAATCAACACGTATTCGGCTTTCGAATTGACCTCTGCCAAAACGTACACTGAATTGAAATTACAGACACAACCTTTTTATATCTTATCAGATTAATTGCTCCCACCCAGTTCAAAAGAGTTTTTTCAATAAATAGCTTAATTTAAAAAAAATCCTCCTGACAACAACCATCAAAGTCAATTTTTTGAAAAACACAGACAAAAAAAAATTTGTGATAATTCATCACAATTGGAAAGAGAGAGAATGACACAAAACAATAAATATATTATTATTGCTTTTCTTTTATTACTACCAATTTATTCATTTAAAAACACCACGTTTTTTTATAAATGGAAAATTAGTTGAAATTTCTATCGCACATAATTTTTATGAGATTGTTTCTCTCCCCCTCTCTTTCCAAAACTAATTTTTACATCAATTAACATTTTTTTTTTTTTTAACAGAAATATTTGTTTAAGAGTAAATAATGCAAAGATACGGCACACATACCGAAATTAACACTTTATTTACTAAGGTTAATTATTAGTGTTTTATTTGGTGTTTAAAATTCATGTGCTGTCAATTATTATTGTCACATTAGACATGGCTATAATATATATATATAAGAATGAATTATATAATATATATGTACCACACATAATATGTAACAAAATAAGTTGTACAAGAGTATGTAGGTAATTATCAATTATTATGATAATAAATTTGGTTTAAAACAATATTTATTACTTTGTTATGCCAAACTTTTAATATAGTGTATTTTTGTCAAGTGAATATCTGAAAAGCATATTCTCATGCATGTAAACATACATTAACCCAGTTACTCTTAGCAAACACTGATCATTTATTCCAATGACATAGACAACTGCTAGGTCACTTTACACACGCAAATATGCAAATCTATTATATAATCAGCAAGTTTAATGTATGCTTATATGCATGATAATATTTTAATATACTTGCTAATATTCACTTTAGGCATGTTTTGACAAAGATACCTTATATCGAAAGCTTGACTTAGCAAAGTATTAAATACTGTTTTAGACTAAAATTTATTACTGTAATAGTTGATAACTATGTAAATACTCTTATAGAATTTATTTTATTATATATATATATAGATGAAGCTTACCAATAGCTTAAATGAAGCTTTATTTTATAAATGCCAAAAAGAGAAAGAATTCAAAATGTCTATCGTAAATCCCTATCTCCAGACTGTGGCTCACCTCAGTGGAGTGCTGGGACTCTAAAAACTAGATCTAAAACACTACCTCAAAAGTCAGTGCTTTTAAAACATGTTTCTATCAATTTGAAAGCATGTACTTTTCAGACATGTAAATGTCTTCAAATCCAGCTTACAAACCAGGCAGCTATATGGGTCTGAATTCAGCTCAGTTTCACCATATAGTAATAGTAATAGCCTCTGCAATATATATATAATTTACAGTACTAAATATTTAGATGAAATGTTTTTGAGATTAATACATTGCAACTGTTTCTTTTTAAATATTATTGAAAGCCCTCCAGCATTAGCAAATGACAAGGCAGTTAAAGTTAAAATGATACCAATTTAACTTTGTTCTCCTTCACATATCAGGATAATTATCTACAATGTTTAGACATGAATTTATTTAAGATTGAAGTCTGTCCCTTAAAATTTGAAATTTTTCTATCTTAATATACACTGAACTCTGATTATATATATATATATATGTGTGTGTGTGTGTGTGTGTGTGATTATCTGGACCAATTGATGACTGCTGATTCAGCAAAAATATGGATATTAGAGATCATTTAGCTTTTTCACATGTATTTGGTCATTTGTATTGATTGTATAAGATGGAGTGGATAGTTGTAAGGAGATTGAAAGTCTGAGTTCAAATCTCTTCTAATTACATTAAGTTTAGTATAGACAATATATTTGTATTTAAATATTTCAGAAATTTATTGGTAAATGGCATAAAATTTACACTTGATTGATATATATATATATTTGACAAGTATGAAATCACTTTCAGTTTTAACCTTATCAATGATGCTTTAAATTCTAATATATGTAATAAATACTAATGTACAATAATACTAAACATGTTTTTGAGATTAACTCATTGCAATTGTTTTTTAAAATTTAATTGAAAGCCCTTCAGCTTCAGAAAATAGCAATGCGTTTAAAGTTAAAATGATGCCATTTTGGTCTTCTTCATATATCAAAAGGTCATTGATATATGAAAAAAAAAACGTTAAAATGGTGTCATTTTATTGTCATTTACTGAAGCTGGAAGGCTTTTAATTAGGTTTAAAAATAAACAATGGCAATGAGTTGATCTCAAAAACATTTTATCTAAATTCTATGAAAATAACAAATACATATTAACTGACTAAAAGAAATATTAAAGTGACTGTGTAGAGAAGTAATTGTGTATGTTTATGTATGTATATATATATAATATTAAAAAAAGATTTTAAATAAGTAAGTTTTACCATTTGTTTCATATGATTATGAGACTTAGATACTTAATAGAATTACCAAGACTATAGATTGCACAATGAAGTATGGAGACATATATACTGAAATTAAATGGATCTCATTAACTTAAGTGAAAAAATTAAAAGACAGAAGTGATGTTGAATTGAATGTTTTGTTAGAAAAGGTGATATCAGATGATCAGTTGAAATCTTAAATTGAGTTTCAAGACATTGTAAAAGACTTAAAAATAAATCACATCCGAGATGGAAGGATAAGAAAGTTTGCTAGTTGATGTGCAGAAGAGAATCCTTATGGATAAAAGAAATTGGATTAAACTTGATGATGATATATTCTTATTGGGGTCATTTATATAATTTTTGAATATACTTGTAGATTTCATTTGCTGGTAACTGACACATTAAAGGAGGTTTTTTTGTGTTTTTGAAAATCTTTTCTGTTGAATATTGTATTTACATATTAATTTATCATTTTAGACAGAACTATGAAAGCTTATAATTATTCTTTTGTAATTATTTTGTATAAGATATTTGAAAACTATGTTTTATAATTAAATACTAATTAATCAATATCATTGGATATGTTTAACCTATCGATCAGCAATGGTTTCATTAATTGTTCCGAGAAACTTTAGTTTTCTCTTACAGTAAAATAATTTTGAAATGGGAACAATAACTTTACAAATATCCGTTACTATTTTTTGTTATTATAATGACGTTTATTAACCTTATCAGATATTAATCACTATATCATCACTTAATTATCTGGTTATTTTCCGATTTATTGGTGACACTAAAAATAATATAATAAACAAGATTTTTCGTTTTGTATCTTAAGATTTTTTTTGAAGACAAATCTGAGACGATATAATTTTATTGGAACTATTTCAAACTAACTTAAGGTATTAAGCAATTAATCAAAATATACTTAAATTATCGATTTTAAAAAAGATGCTGTGAATAAGCCAATTTGTTAAAATCAAGAAATAATTAAATTTTAAATTTATAATCGTTTATCAAATACTATTCCTGATTAATGGGAAAAATCTATTTTTCTTAGCTATAAATATTTAATTTAAAATTCAGCATAAAGTTTTCTGAAAAATTTAGATTTAACAGTTGAAAATATCTTACTGTGATTTTAAATCTAGTTTTAATCTCCAAGCTTCAGCTTAAGGTAAACTGCTAATTACTTTTAATGAAATTAATTTCCCGTTGAGATTTATCAATAATTCTTGAAAAAGTTTGGAAGTATAAATAAAAACAAAATTAAATGATCCAAAAAATTAATTTGTGACTGAACTCTTATTGCAAGTTAAGAGTTATTAACGATTACTAAAATTATTATAAAATAAAAATTTAGAAAACCAAATTTCTCTAGAGAGATTCAGATGAATGTTTGTCGTATTCTTTAAAAATTACAATGAGTAATTAATGTGATTTAAAATCCCCCCCCCCGCATATATATTTGATAATATGTTTGAAAAGAAGTTTACTCTGTTCAAGCATTATATAAATTGTAAATAAAAATCATTTCATAATTATTGTAAATACATACAGATTATTTCCTGAATTAATTAGCTAATATAACTACTCTAGAAAAGTTAGGTGGGTCAGCAATATGAGATGGCATGGAGAGTTGAGGGTCATGTGAAAATCTGAGTTCGAATCCCTTATATAAGTGAGTAGTAAATATTTGCAAATAAAAGAAGTATTTTGTAAATTAGGTATTTGCATAAATTAGATCAGACATATAACACTTCCCTCAAGTCCAAAAACAATGTGTGTGGGTGGAACAGTACAGCTGAAGCTTAATAGTTAAGAAATAGTGGTAATTTGGTGGCTAAATTAGTACCTAAAAGGTGCATGTGCCAATTAAGCATAAAAAGGACTTTATCCATATCAGATTCTTGGTTAAAGTCTTCAAACTACTTATTGCTTAAGAAAGATACTTTATGATTTTTTTACAATTTTATAAAACTTTTAGCTTTATATAAGCTCAGCAAAATTTTATTGTAACAAATATTGTATCACACCAAACTTTGGGAAAAATAAAAAAAAGTGATTATAAATGTTGATGTTGGTTGGCAACAGTAACTGGAAAAAACATTATTAATAAAAGTGATTGGCATAACACTCCCAGATCAAAAGATGACCACTACCATATTATAAAATTTATGCATTTTAATCTGTTAATTTTTTTTTGCTTATTAACATCTTTTTTTTGGATAATGTATTGATACAGAGTATGTTGCAACTTCATTATACACATAATAGGGAAGAGGTATGACTAAAATAATGACAACATTTTTATTGAGGTTTAAATTTGATTACTAATCTGTACTTTATATTGAGTCTATTCTTTAATTGTGGAGAAATAACCTTTCTATTTTTTTTCTACTTTTAACTTCTAAACCGGGCAACCATTATTGATGCTTCACATAACTTTAAAATCAATCTGACTTATTTTTATGCCAGTCATGAAAGTTTATGGTTTTTAATATATTTTTAATTTTCTGAGAATAAAATTTGTGGTAAAACCTGATTTATGTTGACAGTAAATTTAAATAAATTTAACATCATAATACTTTAAAAAATTATTTGCAATTGAAACAATTAAAATAATTGGAATGATATTTTATTTTTTAGATGAATATTTTATTGTTGGCCAAGATGACCTAATCACTAAAATTCCAATAGCAAATGAGAAAGGAAGGTAAATTGAATATATATGTATATACACCCACATGCAATAAACACAATAATATATAATAAAACAAAATACTGGAATTAAATACAGTTTTAATATGTGAACATTTAAATGAATAAATAACAACAATAACTGGTTATGCCGTAAGATAATCTAAGTACAGTTATTATTTTTTTTATTCACATGTTTATTTAATGAAAATTTCAGAAATAATTCTTGTGTTCTGTTTTAAATTATACGCATAACATATGTATGATACAGTTTATTTAAAAATCAAATATTCAACGGTAATATATTATTATTTTAAATAATATATAATTAAACCAATATCCTATTTTAGAGTATAAAATAAACTATTCTAACAAATAATGTTTCTAATAATAATTAGTCAATTAAGCTTTCTTTTCTTTTGTACACATATATACACACCATGTTTTTCTGAAAATAAGAGCAGATCTTATATTAATTTTTGCTCCAAAAGACACTGTAGTGATTATTTTTAGGGGATGTCATATTTTTTTTATGTACAAAAATCTACATTGATTCAAGTACAAAAACATAGACTTATTCAAGTACCTCTTCTCTTTACAAAAAGCTGTAAACTTCTTACCCCAGGAGTCCTCCACAATTCCTCTTTTATACTTACAAGAATTACTAATTTTTTGTACTTATCTGAGGATCAAAACATTTCCCATTAAATCAAGAGTTAATTAAAAACTTGTGAGACAGGAATGGATACAATAATGGATACAGTTAAGAATGGTTTGTCGACACAAAAGCAACCAAAAAAATGAAGCACAAAAATTCAGAAAATGTTTCTGTAGTTCACACATGCACATTAAGTACATCTATTAAAACACACAGTGTATTGAATTATGATAATTCACATATGACACAACCACACCCAAGCATTATCAAGTGCACTTTCTAAATTATTCATAATAGTCCTAGTTGAGTATTCTGTTAATAACTTTTCTTTAGGAGAAAGATTGATGATTTAACTTAAGGTTAACTTTGATTATTAAAGTCATTTTCATTATTTAAACTTTTTTAGGAGGCAAAAAATGTTTAAGAAATCAAACTATTTTATTTTTTATATTGAATATTTAAAAGCTATCATGATGAAATTCTAAAAGTAAATTAAGCATTCTAAATTTAAGTATTAAATATAAATAAAATATGTACCTAAAATACCTAAATGAAATTATAAACTGTGTAATATATTGGCTTGTGATAAATAAATTGTTTCTTTATACATGTAGAATTATGTTTGTTGAAAATGGTCAATGGAAAAATATATAAATAGAATATAATTTATATTACCATTTATTTAAAGCATTAATGTCAATAATATTGTTGATTTATACACTCATTATTTTATAATTCAATGTGCCGACCATGGACTTTGATTGGCAAAGAAAAGTCACTGATCTGGCTGATGATGTTAACTAGGACTTACATTTGGGGTAGGGCTTATATTATAAGAATTCTGAAAAATCATGCCAGAGCTTATTTTCTGATTAGATCTTATTTTCAGGAAAACATGGTATGTATGTATAATTTTGATGAAATCTACAGCACTAGAAGATGAAAAGTACTACTAAACATTATTTTTCAATTTAATTTCACACTTGTATTTTGATATCAAACTATTATAAAAAATAATGATATTTAGTTGAACGCATGCATGCATGCACTTATATGACAGAGATGATTGTGCTCATTCTTCATGTATAGTGCTGTAAAAATGAGAATACATCAAACAAAATATGAATTTAAATCATTTATTCATGGCTTAATATGTAGATATATTCAGACATTACTTAACCCAATTCCAGAAATCAAACATTAATTTTGAAGGTTTTTATTTTATAATAAAATATCATCAACTTTTTGTCATAAATAAAAATTTAAAAAAAAAACTTGACTCTTTGTTATTTCACAATGTGAAATATAATGCATGTATAAGCATAACAAAATACATTTATGGTTTTTTAAATCATTAAAATTCCATGGAAAACATATATGTTTATACATCATAAGATTAAAATCCCAATTGCTACCAAAAAGTTTATTGATGAACAGCTTTGACATTTTGATTTTAACTTTCAAGATCAAAGATCTTCAGGTCTTCTAAATCCATATAGTAATAAAAAGTCATAAAATGGATGTAAATTGGAACTTATGGTTTTTATTTAATATTTTAAATAAAAACATTTTTTAAAATAAGCATATAAAATTTACAAAATAATTTAAATAGCAAGAGAGAAAAAAATCTAACCTTCATTTATTAGAAAAAACATTGTACTATATATTTTCAGATGATTAAAATAAATACAACTTAATAATACAAGGAGATGAAATTATCATATAAATAAATGGTTAATCATTCTATTTAGTGTGGTCCATAAATAAGTGGTTGATTCATTTAATAGAAAAAATATGTTTGGACAATTTTCAATATATATATATATATATATATATATTAAACTAATGCAATCACTGCATGTAATTATAATTCTTCACTATTTCATAGCAAATAGAAATAGAGGAACGTATAACATAGCACATATAGGTACTTTTTGGAGACAGGCTAGGCAGAGCAAAAAAAGAATAAAACCATTTAAACATAATAAAAAACATATACTGAAAAATAATCAATTTATAATACTAACAGATAGACATGTGTTATGGTGTGTACATGCATATGTGCATGCACATGTGTGCATAATATTTATTATTTGTTAAACATTAATAATAAAAATATATTTTAATGATTATTTAAAATATTATATATGGCAATTTTTATAATTGTTAAAATAATTTTAAATTTTTTTATTTATTAAAATGTAATGATATTATATGACTGATACTGTAAAACAAATAAAGCACTTGAGAAAATATTGTTAATTTATATACACATGTTAGTATTATTTTTAAATAAGAAAAAAAACTGTATCCTGGGAATTTATTGTCTGCACATTCTAAAAATTGATAAAAAATGGAATTATCTGCAGTTTTAGAAAAATGATTATAATTGAAATATTTTTCATGGGTTTTACTATGGTGGCAGGCTAATACAATATCATGTCCTGGATATAAGAATAAAATTTATAGGAAGGTCTCCAGAATGGCCTAAGAGTAAAATATAAATTTTCACTCTCTACAGCAACTTGACAAGTATGCTGAAGAATTATATACAAAAGCAATTACCAGTATTAAATGTTTTGTATAATTCAAATAATTTAATAAATGAATAAAGGATTTGTAGTCAACAATCATGATACAAATACTAGAACTCTAAAACAAATAATTTAAGAATATTTTATATTTATAACTATAAACCTATTTAAATTAAAATTGAATGCTATATCAAAGACATCTCTATTTGTGTGTAAGGTACCTGTAAATTTTGTATAGTAAACTTTAATATAAGCTGTTTAAAATTTAAGCAAGAACTCTTGATAAAGAAGCATTATATATTATTTATTGCCATTTATATATTTTATAGAGTTTTATAAAGTGGTGCCTACTTTATGAATATAATTGAATTGTTTTAAATATTTAAGGTTAAAATATTATTTTATTTTTATTTTGATAATAGTAAAAGTTTTATGTGGGTTTATTTATTGTGACAATTAAAAGATTAAGTTATTTATTTTTAAAGTAAATGATTTATTAGAACTCAATTTAAAATAGATTTATACACATTTTATTTTGAATTTTATCAATTTGAATGAATTAAATGCATTGAATGGACTATTGAGATCATTGCAAATGACCTAAATTTAAATGAATTTTGTCAAATGAGAAAGTGTTAAATGCCTGATATAATTTTATAGAATCTTGTTACAAACTATAATTTAATTAATTTAAATGCATGGATTTATTTGATGTTTATTTATGGAGATGTTGAGTTTGGGATGTGCATGTATTTAATATATTTTAAATAATAAGTGAAATAATGCTTAAAGCTGAATGAGATATGTAAACATTAGAAACCAGTAACCACCTAAACATACCAATATAGATAGTAATCAATATTGGTATGTTTAAGTGGTTACTGGTTTCTAATGTTTAATATATTTTATATATAAACAATAATCATGAAGACATTAAATTATTCCAAGTTTGAAATAACATTTCTACTGTGTGTTTTTTATTCTCTCTTGAGTGTAAAAATGCAGATGTAGAAATCCTGCTTACTTGTATTAAGAATGATATGTATTTTTGCAGATGTGCATTTTGGCTTTTACTTGAAGAAAATTATATTCATGCTTTTTGTTTATTTATATTTTGAGATTCCATGCATTGCAGTAAAAAAATCATGCTGTATGATGATTAGTTCACTACTTATTAATGTGTATTGACATAATAATATTTTATAGATATACATATTGTACCATTAATATCACATGCATGAACTGAGTTAGATATTGTAAAAAAGGAAAAAGAAAGAAAAAAAATTAAATAAAATGTGATTAACATGAAATATTTTATTCTTTTGATATTTATTAGTTTTATTCTTTTTCCCATCCAGAGAATATAAAAGAATAATTAAAAGTAATAATTAAAACTCAATTTAATTATAATTAATTGTGAGAAAAAATATAATAAAATGTCTTATCTAGAAAGATATATGTTTATTAAAGATTGTCGACAAAAATGTTAGATTATAAGAAAAATTAATCTTGGTAGTAGAACAAATTTTTCTTTTGTATTATTTTTTGTGTAAAGTACACATTTTTGCAGTTAAAAGTATATTCTTTCACAGCCAAATATACATACTATATATATATATATATATATATATATATATATATATATATATATATATATATATAAGAGAGAGAGAGAGAGAGAGAGAGAGAGAGAGAGAGAGAGAGAGAGAGAGAGAGAGAGCAGATAAAAATATTTATTTTGATTGTATATGATTGAATATTCACAGAAAGAAATCTATCCAAAGAAAAAGGTGTGATAAAATGAATGTCTAGGAGCTGGAGCAGGATATTTAAAGTGATACACAGAATATTAGAAGATTATTATGGATTGTTTGAGGAAAGACACAGACAAAGGAATGTGTTAAAGTTAACAAATATTGTTACATCTTTTTCTTTATAACTCAGATACTGGATTGTAGTGGATGTATACTTCAATTGCTGATACTTCAGTTCCCCATTAATATAAATCAGATTTGGTAAATAATATAAAAGCTCCGATATATATTGGAAAAATGCTATATATATGTGGCTAGAACACTAAGTAAGTCTGTTGACACCATCCTTATAAATCTACTACCAGAATGAAGCTGTAAACCAACTCACCATCTATATATCTGTTCAGTACCCAAAAATACAACAAAAGAATAAATTCCAGGACTACAATGATAGCATATTCAAAAAACGAAATTTGAATAAAATAAAAAAAAATAGGTTGCAACCAAAACATATAGTCATGGCTATATTAGGAATTAATAACATAAAATCTATGATAAGACTTGACGAATAATTATTTAGAAAGGCCTTTTTTTTATTTGTTTAATCTTAAAATCATATTAACTCAAAATGAACATAAAATCACAAATTTTCTAATGAACCCTTTCACATAACTTTAGGCATTATTTCATTTAGTTAATGTTAATCATATAACATGATGCAAATGTGTTATTACTATCTTATAATATATATTTATATTCTGATATGTTAATATTCTATGAATTGGGTGTGGAAGTGAATATGTTATAGAATGTATTTTTTTTATTAAATATTTTGTTTTATTAATAACCTTAAACAATCTCTGCAATTCTTTCTTTTATATATATAAGTGTGCGTGTTAGTATATTTGAATAGTTTTTTTGCACTCGCCCGAATGCAAACAGCGATATATTGCTGAAGGAGATTTACCTTAGAAAAACAAAACAAAACAAAAAAAGAAAATAGAAATGAGATTATTTAATTAATACTAAAACAATATCTTAACTAAAGTAATTTAATATTGGCGCCTTAAAAAAAAAAAAAAAAACTGTTTTAGATATAATATTTATCTTGAATCATTCAGCAATAATTTTTGATGCAATCTCTATTATTTACACCCGGGATTTTGGATAACCAGAAAATGTAGTTGTGGTTTCATATACAAGATTACGATTTGGTTATCCTAAATAGAGAAAATGCATATGTGTGACTATATATATAAAACCCCATATAACTGAAGTCAATGGCAAAAAGTTAGTATAATATATATATATTTATACATGTACTTGAATGCAGATATATACAGTGTTGTTATAAAGTACTGATATTAAGAATCTTAGTTATACCACATGATTAGTTTTCAGTGTATGACGTAATAATAAATAATATTACTATTGGTAATAAAATTGTTTTATTGCAGACAACATGTATAATAGGTTAATAACATGTGTTGGTCATTGGTTTTAATCCCTGTCTAAAAATTTTATTGTTATTTATACATGATTTCATTTTCATTTATATATGTATGAATCGAATGATATCGTTTACATTCACGTTTATATGATACATAATGTTATAGAGTTCAAATAATATCGGACAATATTATCAACTTAGAAATAAAATATATAATAAAATTAATGGAAAGCTAAACACGAAATCTTTATAGCAAAATAATTAATAGAGTTTCATTGAATTTTATTTTAACAATTATAACAATTTAATATTCCACTCTATAATTTGCTGGATGCATGTGAGAACTACTTTTACTTATCAGTAAGTTATCTATATGAAAAGCAAACTACTGTTTTAGCTGTTGACCTATTATTTTGTTTATGTCTTAATTAATAAACATATATTATATAGTTTTATTTGTGTTTATCTGCTCTTTTATTTACTTGCAATAATTATCCACAGTCACCTCATAAGTTGACCATAAATATATATATATATATAAATCAAATAAGATTAAAAACAGTCACCTCATAAGTTGACCATAAATATATATATATATATAAATCAAATAAGATTAAAAACAATCTTTTTTTTTTATAATTAAAAAATATTATTTTAAAATTATAATAATTAACTTCTATTTTTCTCTAGTTTTGAACCACTGACAGATTACCAGAGTGAGTTTATTATTCTTAATCTCCAGACTTCAGATGGAATGCTGACTGTGTGTGACATTGCATGGCTAGGGATTGACTCTCTGAATAGTTCTGAACTAAATAATTGGGTAGCCATTCCTAAAGATTTGAATGTTCCAGCTATCTGTAGTACCTCTGTTAAAACATTAGATGTTGATGACCTAGTACCATCACTTGTAAATGATCATCTAAAAACACCAGATAAAAATAATGAATCAAATCCTTCTAAAGATGAATTTATGGCAGGCCTAGATGATTCAACTATACCATTATATGATACACTTTTAGATGAATCAACTGTATCTTCCAAACAATATTTGATAACAACTAAAAACAATGAGAATATAACAACAACAACAACAACAACAACAGAGTCATATATGTTTTCTTTTCCCTTTAATGACAGATTTGGTCATATAAATACTGATAAAGGAAATCAGGTATAATTTATTAACACAATTAAATTTATATATATATATATATAGTTATAATTTTAATTTTGCTTATATACAACAAAATAAAATTTGTGTTAATCTTATAAATTTTTTTTAATCAATATCAAGAAATACATACATTGGAGATCATTTATCTTTTTTACAAGTGTGTGGTCATGTATATTGGTTATATGAGATAGAGGGCATAGCTAAAGGGAGCTTGAAAGTTTGTGTTCAAATCTCTTATATTACATTCAAACTCTAGGTATATAAATTGCGTTTGTATTTCAAAAATATTACAATATCATATATATATATTGTACCAGTCAAATATATTTTCCACCCAACATGACCTGAACCCACAAAACTGGACTTCAAACCCAGTCAAACCAAAGAATTATATCAAAGACAAAACTGAATTTGAATACAATTCACGAGCTCAGATCAAAACCTAATGGATAATACATATTGACAGCACATGAGACTATGTTCCATGAACTAGCTCAATGGATATGATGATTACTGAGATCACTTATCTGACTCTAACAAATGTATGATAAAACAACTACAGAGATTTCTGAATAAATTCACATATGTATGTTTGGGTTGCCAATACAAACAGTGAGCATGAATATTTAAAACTAATCAATAAATAATAAACAATCAAACCAAGTATGTATATAAAATATTTAATAATAAGAAAATATTTGTTCAAATATTTATGATGAGTATTATAAATTATCTCTAGTCTTTGGAGCGTGAATTACAAAGTACAATAAATAATGGCAGTTGCACTCATATGCCAATAATTAATATGTAAGTATTTAAGAAATATATTTATCTATGCCCCAACAAAGTAGACAAGTGTAAATAATGATACCTATGGCGTTTGTGAACGAATTACAAACATTATTCGTTATTTGGTATTTTATTTGGAAAAGAAAATATGATTCTAATTTTATGTAAGAAGGAGGTGAAATTTATTTTCCACACATCCATAAATTAATTCATGAACAACATGATAAATATATAGGGTATAACTTCAATACTTAACAAAGAAAATTATTTAAATTATCGATAAATATAAAATTGTTTGATTTTAATGAAATAAATTCATTACGATTTACAAAGCAAAAGAGCAAGCCTTTATTTGAACTAAAAAATAAATGGTACTAATGCATTACGAGCAGCAAAACGGATATGAAATAAAATGGTTTGTCAGTGATTTAAGAAGTAGGAGGGTGACTTGTATTCACCAAGTTCTTTATGCCCTACAAATGATCCATGGAACATGGGGAAAACCAGGTCAGGACACAGCCATGAACCTTTGGTGGTCCAATACAGCAATGAGCAAGGGAGGAAGTGATTTCTTCCTATATATTTAAAATATCACCGAAATGACAAGCCCAAAAAGCAGGAAGAGGCTCATGTTAGCAACATTTTGAATGGTGATGATATAGCGATAATCATATTTGATTAATAAAGCCCAAATTATAAAATGAATGCTTAACATAATGACTTGATCATATCAGATTAAAATCAAACTTACTTGGAGCAAACGTGCTTCAATGCAATTATATAATTATAATAATAATTACCATTTATCATGCCCTCCATGAACACAAATATAAAGTATGAGATTTAAATTAGAATATATATTTTCCTTATTAACTTTCGTAAAACATTAATAAATATAATCAATATGAATAGATAATTTTGTGTAAATTAAATAAAGTAGTCAGGAGCATAGTGGTTATAAACTGAGCTAATAATACTTATCAGCCATTGGTAAAATAATATCAAACATTAAATAAATCTTTCAACTCGACAGTTAATAGAACCGTTATTAATTTAGTTCTAATGGGCAATAATTAGGCTATAAAATTTATTGCAATATTATTTTCTTAGGGTAAGTTTAAACAAAGGATATTATTATTGAGTTGAAAGTATTATTAGCATATTATCACAAATAAATGATATTAATAATCATTAAAATAAATACAATTAAAATTAGTTAAAATGAACTGCCATAGTAGGAGAAAGAAATTTAACAAGATATTAATTTTAAGACTAGAGATATAAGAGAATAGAGAATTATTATAACAAAATTTAACACATTTTAAAGTGAATAGAGAAATTTCAGGCAATAGTTAACTTCTTAGCAGCAACATTTTAAAGATTTGTGGAGAACTTCAGGGTCCAGCAATCAGATCCCAAAGTTAGCCATGTACCATGCTGAAAATACTATTAAAAATCAAAAGTAAAAAGGACGTAGTTTCTGGTGGCAACTCCTCTTAATTTAATGGTAATGGCTCCTTATAGAAACTTTGTCAGGGTATTTATACCCTTTCTTATGGTTTTGTGTCCATTCTGATTTTGATGCCTTAAGACTAAAGCTTTTACATTATTACAAACCAAAATTTTTTCTAATTGATTTCCGATCCATTCCTCCGATAAGACTTTCAAATCCATTAACTTTGAATTCATTTTCTATTTAGAACCAATGATTTTAATTTAGCACTGTCCTTAAAGCTTTAACTTATCATTTTAACTAATTAATAAAAGATTCCCCTATTGTCTTTGGGAAAGGATGATCTGAAAGCTTATCGAAGGAATGTAACTTTTAATCATATAAATTTGAATGAAATGATAAAATATGAAATAAAACATTCTGATGTAATAAAAATTTATAATGAATATATATTTAACTATTTACAAATATATATGCACAATCCACATAATTAAAATATATACATATATATTTGTGAATATTTTATCATGAGGTAATTAATAACATTAACAAATTTAAGCATAAGATAATTAGCTTCAATAAATACATAAAGTTTATTTTAGCACAATCTTTTGTAAATATAAATCTATAATATTACCATTATTTATTCTGTATTATTTGTAATTATATATTCAATAGTAATTAACTATGTTATTCATGATATGTATTCATCCACTTCTACATAGATCAACAACTGTTAAATACCATTTATGAATTACATGAATACAACCATCATGAGTTGTCCAAAGTATTGTATAACAATCATGAGTGAGTCTCCAATAATACTTAGAAATATCAAATTTTTCTCAACTTTATTGGTGGAGCTGGAAAAAAAATTTATTTGGAACAACATAAGAATCTATTTTTAATGCTTTTTTGCTTATATATTCTTAGTTAAACATCAGAAAGAGCATTTTGATGTGAGAAAAATTCTAGATGGTGAAACTATATTTTGAGTTAGTGATTGACAAGACTAATCTAATTAATAGATTATATACATTTTTTCTGTGACAACTTTTCTGTTAATGTCTGGTAAAAAAATATATGCCAGAATAAGACCATTCAAAGGAATGTTTTTGAATGTATCCATAATTGAGTGACCAGAAGTTTAGTGAGGAAACTTTTTCTCCAAACAGGGACATAATATTCACCTGTAAAATATAGAAAATTACCATAAAGTGCTTGCAATACAACTCTAATTATTATCTAACATAAAAACAGTTATGTACACTAAACATGTATTTTGGATCTCTTAGCAATGATTAAAATTTTCCTGTTGTAAAAAGGTTGAAAATGAGGGTACAATTGTAACGAGGTTATAATTGCCTCCACCTTGCATGGTGTATGTTTAAAGTTGTATCACCAATCTAAATTTATATGATTTTATGAAAATATATTCACATCTTAAAAATAAACAGATCATTTTAATTTAGTCATACATTTAATAGACTTTTATGCTTTCATGAATGGACAATGTTTTAAGTTTTTAGAAAATCCAATAAGGCTATTTGATTGAAATACATATAAAGTGTGAAAAGATTTGTTGATTATTTTGAGATGAAGGGCATTTAATCATTTTATAATTTAAAATTGCAATACAGCCTATGATTTATTTATACATGCATATATCACATATATATGTACACACGCACACCCATTTATACACATATATTAAACAAAATGTGCTAATACTAAATTGGCAACTATACAAATAAATTACTCCTCAAATGAAGTTTAAACATCTAGTGAATAAATTCACGTGTAACAAGCTCTTACCAATGTTGATTTCACATAAGATAATATTTTTGATTAAAAGTCAAAATCTGTAAGAGTTTGTTATATGTGCTTTATTGTCTGGTTGTCTAAACTTTATTTGATGATTATATATAAATATAAATAATCATAGTATAACTTATAAAATTGAAATGAAAATATTTGTAATCCTCTGAGCTATGTATAAACTAATAATAACTATTTAATAAATGAAAATAAAATAAAATGATACTATCTGTATTTTAGCTTTGATGATATTTAACCATATATTTATTTCCTTTTCAATGTGTGTGTGTAAACTTATAAATAAATATTAGAAAATACAGTAATTAAAAATCTTTAAAAAGAACAAAAAATATAAACGTCACTTAGGAGCACTTTCGAGGACTATTCGAGGACTATTCTCGTAGTCTTTGTCAACTAATACTTTCTCATAATTCCATGAACTTAATGTTTGCTGCCTGCCTATTGATTAAGTCTTGCTTGTATTTATATATTAGCATAGCTTTTTTGGTTTTTCTTTTATTATTATTTCTTTCAGTTGATTAAGTCTTGCATGTATTTATATATTAACACAGCTTCCTTGATTTTTCTTTTATTATTATTTCTTTCAGTAAAAGAAAAATCAAGGAAGCTATGTTAATATATAAATACAAGCAAGACTTAATCAATAGGCAGGCAGCAAACGTTAAGATCACTAAGATCATGGAATTATGGGAAAGTTGATCTTTCAAAGTATTACTTGACAAAGACTGCGAGGATAGTAGTCGAAAGCGCTCCTAAATGACGTTTATATTTTTTTGTTCTTTTTAAAAATTTTTAATTACTGTATTTTCTAATATTAATTTATAAGTTTACATATATTATTTTGAAGAAATACAGACATCGATTTGTAATATTATTAATATATATATCACCAGAGTTAATAAATGGGTGATATCATTCTAGTCTTTTCATTTATTGACAGGTGATTATTAGATTATACACAGATTACAAGGATTACAGTTATTTCTCATTCAATTTCATATACATAATTAAAAGTAAAATTATACTAATACTGAGAGAAAATGTATAAAATACATTAAAGCATGCAGAATCCGGTGAAGTACTGTTTCTGGCAAAATTTTGAAGAAAAATTATGAAATATATATTAAGGCCTTAAAGGTGATCTCTGATTATAATGATTAAAGTCTGTTATCCGTATGGCAACATGCAGCAACTGATAGTTTTAACTGTATTCTTAAAGATTGCCTAACTTATGTTTTGAAAGTTGCAGAGTTAAATATATATTTTAAAACGATCTAAGATCTAGTATTTTATTAACGATATAAATAATTAGGATCACTATATATTCTGATTAAAAAATGTTTGATATATATTATAATCTAAATAATGTTTTTTTCTAGATAAATTTGAATTCAAGAATTAAATAGCATGACTCTTCGAAAATTTTAGTAGATTTAATCCCCGTGAATGTTATTATTTGCACGACAAATTCTTGATCCGAACATTTCTTTGGTATACAAAAACATTGGAAACATAGTATATATATACAGATGCTTCTAAACTACAGATGTAAGCAAAACCAAGAAATTTCATGAGTAACCTTGGTTTATTTAAATTATTTTATATTTGAAATATTTATCTTTTAAAAATTTACAGAGATGATAATTTCTAAATAAAAAGGAAAAAAGATCAAAGATTTGAAATTTTATTTAAAAAAATCATAAAAAATGAAATATCAATCAGTTTATTTTAAAATAATTGATAATTGTTATCAATTATTGAATAATTTTAATGAATAATTGATCTATTAATCTATATAGTTTAGTAATATGATAAATATAAATATAATATGTTCACAAAGTAAAGAAATTAAATGCTTTGTTACTTAGGAGATTATAAAAAGTTTGAGACCAAATAGTAGAGCCAAGCTGTGATCCATGAATTTTTATCTCAAGAGGCTACTACTCTATTTTTGCACTAAATCATGTAGAGTAAAAACCATCATCATTAGTAGTATAAATAACTAAAAATAAAATAATATGTTAACTACAGCAGTGCAAAAAATATCAGACATCATTCTTAATGAAATTTTTTCTGTTGATGTAATGATGTAAAGTTTACAAAAGTTCTGGCAGAATATATTATATTTGCAATACAAATTCTTATCCAAAATATAAGATTGATGGAGAATACGTATCAAACTTAAAATGTTAATAGTTAATTCTCAATTACATATAAATTATGTTACCATAGTTCTCATGCTTAAACCAGTAAATATTTTGGCAGTCCATTATCAAGGCAACACAATTTATAATGGATTGTTGAAATTGGTTTAAGTTTAAGCATGAGGATTGTGCTTATTTATTTCCTCACATGTGTACACAGACATAGAGAAAAAAGAACTAATTTTTTTGCTAATTTATCATAAATATTTCAGCATATTTATTAATATTACAATGCATTAAAGTTGACTACTTTTAAATATCCTATTGCAAAGCATAAGTCTTTCCATTGATCCCTATGGAGAAACAGTTATTTCACAATAGGCTTAATAATGGCCAACTAATAACATGTGAATGGTTTTCTATCATTAATTCACATTGTAGCTAAGAATAGATGTATTACAATTTACTGACCCATATTTGATAGGTATGATAGCTAAGGACTAGTTGCCTAAAAAAATCCAGTGTAAATAATATGTATATATAATAAATTCCTCTGTGTCTATATAATCCTATTTATAGCATTAATGTTTACACTTCTATTGCTAAGTAAGTAAATATTAAATTTTTAAACAAATGAATTAAAGCATTTTCGGTACTGTGTTGCATCTATATATGGTATAATGTATGCTCAATTGTTGAGTATTTGCTCATTAATTTATGGTGCTATTATATTAATATAATGAAATTAGGCTCAAAGTCATGATTAAACTATGCCATAAGCTCTAGAATTGCCAGTTACCTGAATTATGCAGCCATTCAATTATAAAAAATTTCACACAGATATTCAACCATGATTCTCCATAATCATATTTGCTTCCTTTATAAATTTTTATTTATAATTTGTTAGACATACAGCTGAAGAAACAAAATTAAAAACAAAAGATGATTCAACTGTTTCAGAATCTAACTCCTTTCTTATTTAATTTTTAAAATTAAGTTTTTAAATAATAGACATCCTAAAAGTTAATACTTGAACTTCAGATATTCAACCATGATTCTCCATAATCATATTTGCTTCCTTTATAAATTTTTATTTATAATTTGTTAGACACACAGCTGAAGAAACAAAATTAAAAACAAAAGATGATTCAACTGTTTCAGAATCTAACTCCTTTCTTATTTAATTTTTAAAATTAAGTTTTTAAATAATAGACATCCTAAAAGTTAATACTTGAACTTTGTAAAATCGGAAAATTAAATACTAAATGGATATTTAATTATATTAACAATGCCTTGCATATTGGATGCAATTTTATCTATTCAAAAAATTAGTAGAATGAAATGTTAGATATTTGAATTCCATTTTTTAAATTTAAAAAATATTTAGTATTAGTTATCATTAAAGAAAGAAAAAATATGATAAAATTAAACATTAAATTTATTAAAATTAAAAAAAAATGTATTTACTGATACTGACAAAAAACTATTCTATTCTCCTGTAAAAACTGCTTCCACTTTTTATGACTTGTTTTGTTAAAAATAAATATTTTCAAAAAAATATAATTGTTGCCACTTAGGTTTTTGATTTAAAGTAAGTATTTTATAAAAAATATTGCATAAATAATCTTTAATATGTACATAAATTACTGAAAATTACAATTTTTTTTTTTTTTCCATGTGTCATAGCATCGGCCGGGACGTGAACCCACAACCGTCTCTGCAACCAACTACTTGCTTGCATGGCGGCTGTGATACTTCTTGGCTAACAATGCAAGACTACAAAATTTTTTGATATTTCCATTTGGGCTAAACAATCAACCAATTAAAAGTCATCATTTCTATTGAGATCAAAAAAGAGCAATTTTAACTTCTTTGTGATGCAAATTAAATATTGAAATTATCATCTTCATATTTTTTTTCAATTAACAATTTTGAACCCCCCCCTGCACAATGTAATCTAAAATTATAGATAGGCTCAAAACAATAATGAAATGATATAGTGATTACCATCCCATCACAATGTCCAAAATGTCAAAATAAGCATTTTTGTAGCTCATAAATAATAACAAGTCAAAATAATTATTTTGAAATTAATAATTTCATATCAAATTACTAAAGCATTTTCTAAAAAGTAATAGTAAATTAATTTTAAATTTGGTCAATTGTTTTTATAATAATATTAAAATAAAGTATTTTTTTAAAAATAATTAGGGCTTATATCTTAAGGTATTATGTCAATATTGATGTTACAAATATTTTCACTGATAAAAGATATTAAAGATTCTTTTTTGGGGGTTGGTTATTTTCTCTTGTGACTGTATATAATATTCAAAATTGTTTACTTTCATTATAATAATTTTATAGCTATTTTTTGTTCAATTAGTAATAATTGTGTATCTGTGAAACATTGCCTAGTGGTAATTTAGTACAATGATAGGATGATGGAATAAAACATGAAAGATTTATCAACTGCAGCTCATTTCTTATATTTTTAGTGCTCATATATCTTATGAAGACATTTAATTAATCATGAACATTATCCATAGCCATGACAGCAATTAGAAGCAATTAGGATCTTTTTTACGATTATCTCCCTACTCATTTTTTACACAACAAAAATCTGAAAAAAATATATGGGCATTACACACACGTATAAATATATACATGTAAAAACACACATACAAAGAAATTAGTTTGTTTTTCTATAAAAGATTACAGATATTTCTTCTTCAATCACAGATAATTCTATAAAGATTGATTGTCGAATAAAATCTCCATTTTCTTTTAAATATTTGTAAAATTGAGTTAGGAAGATAGCAAAAAATTAAAAACTGTGATCAATCATAATTTGTGTTATCATTGGTTTTTCTTTAAAATCTTCTTTAATTGTATTCTTTTTTAACACTTCTTCATACAGTCCTTGCACATAATTCTTTTGCTCATTTTTGTCTAAAATTTTCACTTAACTCTTCTTGGGTTGCTTCATGCTGTTGGTGAGTTGACATTTTTTAACACGCCATTTCTCAGTTTCCTGTTTAATCTTTGCTATTTGATTCTGCATTATTTTTAGCTTCAGTCTTCTGACCATCTTATCCTATTCTTTTTTAACCTTATTTCTTCTCTTGTAAGTTTTAGTAATTTATATCCTCCACTATTTGATCTATTCTTTTGGCTTCCTCTCATACTATACAATGCATATGATATATAGCATCTTCCATTTATTTGTCATGTTCATTTTTATATTTCATTGTTCAGGTTATATTGTAGATAGCTTCTTGAAGATTCTAGTTAATCTTTTGATTTTCTATTTTTATTTTTTAATCAATCTTCTCTATATTTCTCATTATTTTTTGAGCATTTTCTTCATACTGTTGATTGCTTTCTTTTATTTTCTTAGCAACTTTATTATCTTGGCTGATTGTTTTTTTTCTATTTTTTTAGTATCATTTTTTCTCTTTGTTGGTAGCTTTCTTCTATTTTTCTTAATGATATCTAACTTTCTTCTGCTTTTATTGATTGTTTTCTATTTTTCTTAGCATCCTCTGCAACCTCCAAGATAGCATCATCATCTCCTCTAATTTCAGAGCTTCTTCAGTTAATTCCTGATCTTTTTTTGATTCTTACGTTTTTCATTTTTTTCAATTTTGTTCTTGTCAGCATACAAGTTTGCATTCGATTACTTTTAAATCTACATCAAAAATATGTAAACTTTTACAATAATATTTCATAAAATAAGTCTCACAGCATGTTTCTTTCCAGCTTTCATTATTATTTATTACTACTGAACTGCCTTACTTTGAATTTGACTGTTTCAAAATTCTGTTTTTGGCTATCTAGTCTAATTTATTTCCACTATTTTTTTTCCTATTTCTATCCTGTTTGTGCATGTATGACTAATTTTTTCTTTCCTCTTTTTTATAATAAATATACATATATGCTTAAAATAACGTTCATATATCAAACCATATAAAATCTTATTAGCATTTATTTTAAAACTTAAAGAGTGAATACTAACTCATAATCCTGAGATAAATAAAGAATCCAACCATGCAGCATGAACATCAAAAGAGCTACTCTGAAAACAATATACTAATAAATCTTTAAAAATCTAAAACCTTGCTCATGGATGATTTTTAAGACTTAGAAGCTGATAAATATAAAAAATTGAATGCTTTTCTCCTTTGAGTCTTAGAAGCTGAGGACATAATGCAGGCATATGTTAACTGTCCATGAAAAGCAAATAAAAATATAAAAACTTGAAAGTAGATTGATGCAGTGCCTGAGGTAGAATTACTCTGTAGAGTTGCATGATAACATTATAAACCAAAGTCAATAATGAATTTTTTTTATCCATTTCCAGTATTGAAAATACAGCTAAACATATTCCAATAGTCAAAAGGTCCATAATTTCCAAAAATCTTGCTTTTGTCTTTTCTCTGCCTAATTTAAATATTAATATTTTTTACATGTCTGTCAATGTTATATTTAATGCTTATAAATCAATTGTTTATCATTAAATAAACAAATTCCCATTCATATTTTTGTCAAATATTTTATATATTTTTTATTTATAATTTTGTATAATAAATACAGGCTCTTGTTTCTCAAGTATAAAATTATATTTGAGCTTCAAGTTATATGAACATTTATTAATACTGGTCACTAGAACTGGATCGCATTAACATCCACATTTAAGTCATCATTTGTAACAGTATTTTGGGTGATTAGATGATTCATCAGTCAGATGTTAATTGTGTCATTTTTAATAAGACAAAGTATGATATGTGGCTGGAGTGCAAAAAATAATCATTCGTAGCAATGAATGGTAAAGGATAAATGCATTCCTGTTTTTATGGTATATAGATAATACTAAGCAACAGATAAATGGCAAAAAGATCATCACAAGCATCAACCACTAAGAGACAACAATCATTCTTTGTGATTTTAAGAAGTAATATAATATTTTAACCTACTCATCATTTGGCCAATGCCAAATTTGGGGCATATTATAAAAGCAATTATCAAAATTTCATTTGCCTGCACATATTTAAATGCTAAAATATTTACAATAGTAAACATAAAATGGTATTGGGATCGTGATATTAATGCTGATCATCATCACTGCCCTGAGCCATTAGTTACCACCCATAAATAAACTAATTATTAAATTGATAAAGTACATAGACTTTACAGGTGATTTGTATGAATTTAAAACTATCAAAATAATTATGCAGACAACCAATGTCTACACACTCATTTATTCACATATATATTTAATTTACTGTTACATCTGTCCTAACTTTGGAATAGCAAATGTCCTAGAAACTGTGAATAAGAGAAAATTTATGCTTAATTCATTTTATTTTCTATTATTAAATAATTTATCTTATATAATTTAAAATCCCTTAAAGAACAATTCTATAATGAAATTAGTTATATATTCTAACGATTCACAGAACATTTAAAAAAATTAACTGTGAATAAAAAAAAATATATAAATGGTAATGTGATAACCCCCCAAAATTATACATAATCAATTCTATCCATGAAATACTTAAATAATTTTATATAACACATATAAATATTATTCCCATCGTTTTTCTTCTTAATTAGTTAGCATTTACCCTAAATGATCTATTCCCTCACAATAATCAAACCCTAAAAAATATGACCTAATAAAAAGAAAAAACAACTTTAACTTAAACTTTTTTCCCTTTTTCTTCAAAAATAAGGTATTCCTATAGAATTTTAAATCAGTAAAAGTAAAAAATCTTTTCAACAAAAGAAATAAAAAATTATTTATTTATTTTTAATAACCCTTTTTTGTAAAGTAACATTTCTAAATGTATTACGTGTACATTCTAAAATATTTTATTTGACAATTTTTCTTTTTTAATCAGACTTTAGTAGTTGTCTAGTATAGTGTCTTTTCTGATATGTCTTGCAGGTAGTAGTTTGTATAAACTTCTTGACTCCAAGTTTTTTTTGTAGATTTTTTAATAATTTATATACAGGCAAAACTCTCTATACAGTAGCGTCACTCAGTGCAAGCCAGAATAATCAATGGATGCAGGAAGGTTTGTCCATAAGATCCCTATCTAGTGTTTAGTTTTTATTTTACCCATTTAGCTTTTTTATGTTTTTTTTTGTAGTTTCAGATTTCCAGGTTGATAATTATTTTCATTTTTTATTTAGTTTTTCTTCTGTTTTTGCAGCTCCAGGTTTTCAGTTTAACAATTATTTTCATTTCAGGTTAACATAAGTTGAGACTCCCTTGATTTTGTATGGATCAATACATAAGGCTAGTTGAAAGTTTTTGTCAGATGTATTTTCTGACTCTTACATTCTTTTTAGTAAAATTGATTGCACAGTTGTGTCAACAATGATCAGCTTTAGAAAGATCTTATCACTACTGCTTGTAAACTCCATATTATATTGCTTTGCTAACATCACAAATGATAAAAAATTTATCTAAAGAAACTGCAGATAGAAGTTGACTATTACTATTTACTAAGAGTAAGCATTTTTGTTTTGCCCCAATGGGTGATAATGCATAACCACGTGTGATTTGCCATAACTTCTCTGCAAGTAATCATTTCGAACACGTATTATTTTTAACAAAATCTTGTTGAAAAATTTCTTTTACCAATTGATAAATATGTAAACTTAAGAGCATTTATCATAATAAAAAAAATCTTGTTTAGAGCTTTAGCATTCTCTTAAGTTTACATATTGGTAAATGCAAGCTATATATATAAGTCATGTGACATCTGACTTTTTATTATTACAATTGATAAATAATAAACTGAGAGCATTCATCTCAATGATACTGTATGATGAATGGCTAATCTATGTAAATTTAAATCCTATTGGTTTCAATTATTTAACTGTCACTCATCAGCAATTTTACATCAACTCAGTGGCAGAAGTCACCTCACAGTATATAGAATATTCTTGTATTGAAGCCTATTTTAAACATATTTATTGTTCAATTATTATCTGTTAAGAATATGTAATAATTTCTTGTTTGTTTTCTAAATAAATAATATTATTTTTAGGTTTTCAAATATATTGCATCTTTTTCTTTCCTCAATTTTTATTTTTTACAGAAAAATCTGAAATTTATTAACTTATTTTGGTATAGTGGTTCCACCAATGAGTAGAGCATGCACATAAACAGTACTATTAAATATGTTAAATTGCTGTTTACTTAATAAATTTCCTTGCCTAGTGATATGCATTAGGTATATTTGTTATATTTTAATGTATAAGTTCCTAATAAGTTATTGTTATTTATATTAGTTTAAATTTAAAAATATATCAATTTTACTATCTTTGTAATTTTGGGTTTGTTTAACCCACAATCCCTACAAGTGGTATTACTTGCCAATATAAATTTTTAAATGCCTTGATTTTATATACTTTTCTAAATTGAGAAAATATTCATATTAGTATCATTCTAAATATGTCTCTATTTTGCAAAAATCAAATTAGTTTGAATTTAGTTCATTTAGTATAAAATTTGTGCCCCTTACATGCTTAGTGGTATCTCATATTGCTTATAGTCTAAATGACGATAAAGTTTCTTCATATTTTAAAAATTATCAGTGTTTTCTTTTATTTTTTAACACAAATATCATAAAACTTATTATAACTAATGCTTATAATAATAAAAAGCAAATTTATTTCATTATAATAAATGATTATAAAAAATATTCAATCTAAATCCAGTTATACAAAAATAATTTTATTTCTCCATTTTCATAAATTTATAGCTATATCTTTTTATTTTTTATGCAAATATTTTAATACTTATTATAAATAATGATTATAATAAACTACTCAAACAATATTTATATAAAACCACTACACTTCTTAGAGCAGTATGAGATACTGCCATTGTGTTGCAGCTGTTGTGATTAAAAATTTGTTCCTATTATTAATAATTGCAGTTTATTTAAAAATCTTAGACAGTCAAATAAAAAGAGGTATTTTCTTAATTATAATTATTTTCTGTGATGCTGTTAGGTGATGGCAGTTAAATGTGAGTTGAGTTTTTATTTTTTATTACATATAATACTATATAATGGTTTGTTTGAAAGATTAGAAAATTGGTTACTTATTATTTTAAAAAATAATATTGGCAATTGCTTTGAAGTTTATGAAAATTTCTTAGAAGAATTTGAATTCTAATTCATTATTAATCATGGCCAACACTTGCAACCTATGTAAAGATCACAAATAAGGATAACAAATGGATTTTTCATTTCTTGAATTATTTATAACATTGCCTGTCATTAGATTCAAATATTTATTAGTTTAAATTTAAACATGAGGACTGTGATGATATAATTTACATACAATTAACCATATAGATTTTGATACTTTAGATTTAATATTCTGTTTATTATAGTCATTCACATATCAATTAAACAATCCAGTTCAATTACACACCATTTATTTAAAATACTTAATATTAGAAAAAGATGGTTTCTAATAAGATGTAATTAGAACTTAAAATTAAATGGTCAATATGTAAATTATAAAGGTAAAGTAGATAATTAGCTTTATTAGCATCTTTGCAAATACTATCAATAATTCAACATATATAAAAATAACCATGCTAAACTGGAGAAATATATAAAGAATTATAGCCATTCACACATTAATATAATATTCCAATTTTGTTACAAGTCATTTTTTTACATATATTTTTTATATATATTAAATTATTAGGCAGATTGCACATTTAAGAAGGTGCTAAAAAGTAATTGTTTCCCAGCCTTTAAAGTTTAAATTTAGACAGTTTAATATGAATTAATATATTGTACAGGCTTATACCTGCGTTTATATATGTAATATATGTGAGGTTTGAACTCAGACTTTCACACAACCCACCACTCTCAGTGCCATCTCATATTGCTGACCCACCTGATCACACACATGTTGAAAAGATAAATATTCACCAATATACGTATTTCGATTGCTGGTTTAGCATGAAATACGTATATTGGTGATTATTTATCTTTTCAACATGTGTGTGATCAGGTGGGTCAGCAATATGAGATGGCACTGAGAGTTGTGGATCGTGTGAAAGTCTGAGTTCAAACCCCACAGTTTAATATGGAAAATTTCGTAATATTTTTGATTAACCCTTGCTTGTGGTTGTTTTAAATAAGTTGTTTTTATTATATCCATGAAAAACTAGATAAAGGTAAAATCATCTTTTTTTTAGTCCATTGCTCAGCAATTATAATATTTAGATACATGAATATTGTCTATACTAAATTTAATTATGAGGGACTTGAACTCTGACTTTCAAGCATCCCATAGTTATCTAATCCATTTTATACAATTGACACCCATGACCATAAACACATGAAAAAGATAAATGATCTCCAATATATGAATTTCATGCTAAACTTGCAGTCATCAGTTAGTCCAGATCATCTCCCATACATATATACAATCAGTGCTCAGTTTATATTAAGATAGCATATCAGCAAACTTTAATGGACAAGCTTCAATTTCCATTACTCTCCAACTCTTCAGCCACCCACATCATTGAAAATTTGAGGATAAATGCTTAAAGCCTTTGAAGAGTGACAAAGGTTAAAGCTTGTTTATTAAAGTTTGATGATTTGCTATTTTAATATAAACTGAGTACTGATTATATATATGTGTATGATGTGGTGATCTGGACCAAATGGTGAGTGCTGATTCAATATGAAATACATATATTGGAGATCATTTATCTTTTTCACATAAATGTGGTCATGTGTATTGGCTGTATAAGATGGATTGGATAGCTGTAAGGGAGCTTGAAAGTCTGAATTTGAGTCCCTCACATACACACACACACACACACACATATATATATATATATATGGTATATTATATTACAATTTTAGTTTTCAGAGAATATTGATTGGAAAGTTAATCCTATTCTTATTGGGCCTTTATTAGACAACACTCAAAATATACATGGTATTGTTGAAGTCTTGGATGGTTATACAATTAGAATTTTAAACTTCACTTATGAAAGCTTACCTGAAGGTATGTAATTTATATTTTCAATTAGCTTTTATTATGTAAAATAATGAAAGTAATTTTTTTTTTATAATAAAGCTACAATATCTGCAAATCCTTTCTCTTTCATTGCTTCAAATAACTCATGCTTTGTTGATAAGCTTTGATTATAATATTAAACTTGATTGGAGTGCTTTTGGTAGAAATAACTTGATACTAAAAGGAAATATGCCTATGTGTTTGAAAATAAAGGTTTTTAATAAATGTGTTTTACCAGTTCTTACTTATGGATCTGAAACTTGGACACTTAATAAAAGAGCAATACAGAGACTTCAGACCACTTGGGATGGAGAGATGCATGTTAGGAGTAACAAGAAGAGATCAAAAACACAATATATATGGGTAAGAGAACAAACAGGTGTTATTGACTTCCTAGAAAAAAATAAAAGACTGAAGTGGAGTTGGGCTGAACATATTGCTAAAAGAGATGATAATAGATGGACAATTAAAATCTTTAAACTGGATTCCAAGAGATTGTAAAAAACCCAGAAAAAGACCATATGTGAGATGCATGGATGAAATAAGTAAGAAAGTGTGCAGGGATGATGTGGAGAAGAGAAGCTAAAGATCAGATAAGATGGTTTGAACTTGGAGAGACCTTCATCCTGCAGTGAATTTATAATCGTTGATGATGATGATTTGTTAAGTTAATGAGCTGGACCCCTTGATTAAGAGTAGTAGGTAGCTTGGGATATTTCAAGCACTGGATTGTGTGTCTGTCATCTGAAGCATGCTGGCTATATAATGTATGATCAGTTGGCATCTGAGTTTGATCCTCAAAACAAATAAAATGCTTTGGATGTCAAATTTTTATTCCAGCAGTCAAGATGGGCCAGGGTCAGGAAATGTGGTCATGTTATGCCTCATATAACCCAATGTGATTGTGGATATCATTGCTGGTTATGCTATCAATGGGATTCTCCCCTCTGCTTGAAGGGCCGATCCATTCCTGAAGTAATAAAGATATAAAATAATAATTACCAAAAGTTATGTATCAAATGTTAAGAGTTTGATAATAAGCTTAGTTAAAGTCTAGAGATATCAAAGAGAGATAAAGCCAAGATGTTAAAAGATATTAAAAATATAGTAAGTAAAGTTATAAAAAAAGATAAAGCCAGCTTAGTAGGAATAAATTAAGCTTATTCTGATAATAATAAAATACTAATGTATCAATTGCTGCCAAAGTGCGGTCAAAGTTATCCAAAAAGTTATTTTAAAAGTAGTTATAAAGATATTGTCTAATAAATAAAGTTAATATATAAAATTATAATTGCCAAAGAGTATAATAAAGAAGTTATGTACTAAAGTAAATGTTAAAACTTATTAAAGTTTTAGATTCCAAAGATATTAAAAGGCTACGTTTAAAAATATTTAAACCCAGCAAGAGGTTTATTCGGAGGGACACGGTTCAATACATATCAATAATCTTTGGAATAATCTTTACAGTATTCAATATACCAATTGAATAAACTCTGCCGTATTTAGTATACCAATTGTGTGTAGAGTTTATTCCGGAGTATATTGATTATTATATGTATTTTATCTGATTTTACATATATGTAATACAAATAAAATATTCATTATTTAAAAACTATCGTAAAAATAATAAATATAAGGGTTTATCACCGTTATATTTATTATTTTTATTGCTATTATATATATTTAATAGGTACCTGTTAAGCTACATCAATTCATGGTGATCAAATGAAAAGCATCTTTTTTTCACTGATTTAATATCCGTTAAATTTTTATTGTGATAATGAAGTCCAATCATCTCATTTCTGGTTGTTCTGATATTTTTTATTTATTTATTGGATTATCTAGTAATATGATCAAAATACTACAATGTGTTTCAAATGAAAGTTTAGATTTAATCTGATCAAATAATTTGTGTTAACTTTCTTAGTTAGCATATTATTCTTAAAGTCTGCAATAGCATATTTCTAAAGAATCAATAATTTTATTAATATTTAAAATTTTTTTGGGGTGATCAACTTTCACATCTATTTAAAGAAATCACTGGAATTTATCAAACTTCTCCCAAATTCTCTGCATTTAAAGTTCTTTCGTAGACATTCCAATGCAATTAAGCATGTAACAATTTGTGACAAAATTTTTGATTATTAGATCATTTAATTTAAAGACAGCTGCTTTCTCTGCTTTTGTAACAGTCTTGTATTGTTTATATTTAACATAATTTCTTCACTCTGATTTTTAATTTCTCCAATAAATAGTTGATGTTTTTAGCTATAAGTGTGGAATCATAAAAGTATTTAAAACTGCCAATGTTTCTTCAACTAATCCAAGTCTCACTTTTGTCTTTGTCAACATGGTTTACCTCATTATGTACTAAACATATATGCAGAGGGCTATTGTGAACACACTGTGTCCGCCATAACAATAGTGGCATACTCCAAAAACACTCATTTTACAACTGAATTAAAAATATTATTATCATAAATAAAACATATGATTTTTTTTCATGTTATTTCTAGGTCTTTCAATTATCAAGATTAATCAAGCAGTGATGTCTTTTATTTCTTCATATTTTGTGAAACCATCTTGTGCATCTAATGATTCCTTTTTTAGTGTGCTTTGCTATAGAATTTTATTTTTTACAATATCAGGTCTTTGAGAGTTTTTCAAAATTAATTAGATTTATTTGATAAGTTTTTATCTAATTTTTGCCAAATATCTAAATCAGAATCATCATTTTTTGTGGCTTTACTCTTATTAAAAATATCAATATTAATCTAAACTTGTACTTCTTATTGAACATTTTTCTGTGGAGAACTTGTTAAAAAAATCTTGATTGTTTTATTGTAGAACATTTTTGTTATTTCTATCTAATAATTATCACTTTATAACATGCCTTTTAGTATTTCTCAGAAAATTTATTGAAGATTAGAATTTTTATGTTTATTATGTTTAATAATTTTTATTTAATTCTTTTGTTATTTTTGCAAGTTGGTTTTTATTTTCAATATCTTTACAAATGCTGTTTATAGTATTGTCTATTTCTGGTTACTCTTTAAAATTAACTACTCATTTCCCTCAAAATATTCTTATCATTATTATTAATTTGCATTTAAAATCATTTTAAAAATAATAATTAGAATTTCTAATCCTGAAATTTCTATAACAAAAATTCCAGCGATTTTTTTTTACCTTCTAGAATTCTGGGAAAGTTTTTTTATCTGAAACTTTTTAAAAAATAAACATGCAAATGTGAAACAAAATGATAACAGTATGATGTTTTTTTCAGATATCTCTTTAATATATTATCTATCATAGTTATTTTATTTTAATCAAGGGAATAGTATGATCAATAAATAAATGCATTATAAAAAACGCAATGAGGTATTTATTTGTACAAATACGACTAAAAAAGGTAATAAGTAATAATTTATTATTAATAATTCATTATTCTTTTGTAGTGATTTTGAAAAATAAATATTACACTATATAACATAATTTAATTTCTTACTGATTAGTCTTTCTTTTTTTTTTTTTTGTTGAGAAATATACCCTCAATGGTAGACCACTTACTAAATTGCCCTTTTTTCATTTAACCATTATTTTTTGAAATATGATATATAGCATTGTCAAATAATTTTAATTTATTCAATATAGCAACAATATAACTTATACTTCCACTTTATAATTTTTTTTATGAAATGACAAATAGTTGTCTTCAATTAGTGCTATCATGAAAAAACCCTCAAAGCAATAGGTATTGTTCCTAGGGCTTTTGGTTTTCTTTATTATATATTCAGAAAAAGTTTAAACTCTATGTCATAAACATTAACACTGATTTTTAAAATAAATTTAATAAAAGTCCTAAAATGTTAGCTAGCCATTTGTATTCAATAGAAATTTATTAATCTATTTATAAACATTATAAGTTTTATAAAATTTAAATAAATTAAATTTTATTATACTTATCCATATTAGATTTCAAAGTTCATTTTATATTTTTTCTCTGATAAATTTACTTTATTTCTATTTAAAATTTGCTCTTTATTTCCAAAATCTTGATTTAATTCAAAAATTTATTAATTATTAGCTGCAATCCATCAACGATGTGATTACTATTAACCATTCATTGTTTTCACAATTTCTGGAAAAAAACCACACTAATGTTCTCTTCTAGTTTTATATGGAAAAAATTACATATTATAATCTTCCTTCAAATATCAGGAATTAAACTTTTTTGAATCAAATATAGGGGACAGAGAGTTAAAAATAGTTGAGTCCCAGAAATCCCACTAATAGCTTTTGTCAAAATTTTAAGATTTATTTTTAATCATTATTATTATTTTCACTTCTCATCACAATTTATCTATCCTCCATTACATCCAAATCTGAAATTGATCTCTGATTTTTGTGAAGCTTTTTTATTCATCAAAGATGTAATGGAAGATCTTTTCTTTTTTATTTAGAATATGTGACATTTCAATGGATATTATTTTTTTAGCTATTTCTTTTTAATTGTTTTTGAATGCTAAATAGTCTTTTGTAGAATTTTCCCACAATCATGTCCTTTCTTAGATAACCATGCCATTTTTTCTTCTTTTTGCTAAAATGATAATTCTATTACTAGCAAGATGGTATTTTATATCTTTAAAACTTAAATTTCTTCTATAATTTTATTTCATTTCACATTTACATTTCTTAATGTCATCCTTAACTTCTATAATTTTACAGAATTTTTTTTTTTTTTAATGAGTGATTTTTTCCATTATTTTCCTGAAAATATTTCCTTATGTAAATGTAAAATTTATTTCTGAATTACTACTTTTTTATTCATTTTGTATGTCTAGCTGGAAAATATTTATTTTCTTTATGATGTAAATCATCTTCAAATTATTTTAAATAGTTTAAGATTTTGTAATCTCTAATTTAAATTTATTATAGATAGATATTACATTAAAAATGTCTTCAACTTTGCATTCTTAATTAATAATCATCTGTGTTGAATATATTATTTATGTACATTACATTCTTGAAATACATATTTTCTATTAGTAAAATATGATGTAACTAAGTATACTTATATTTGGATGTTTTTATATGTATTACAGCAAACAAACTCATAATAAACATATACATTTCACCACAAGTCTATGCTCACTCTAATTTACTTCCATATCTTATTTAAATTTATCTACTACTTTCCATACTTTTGTAAATAAAAAGTAAAATTTCAAATTAAAAAAAAAGAATATATATAATAAATAGTGCAATAGTAATAATATGCTTAATGAAGAGAATAATTATTACTCTGCATATTATTTTTGCTTTTTCAACTCAATGCATTTTCATTGCAATGTAATCTTGACCTTAATCAGAAGTTATGTTTGTGGTGCAACACCCGAAAATGCATTGAACTTGAAATGACTAAAATAATAAACCATATGGTGCAAGAATTAATTATATCTTTCTCAACACACATTATTTATTACTAGCACAAGATTTATTATATATATAACAATAACAAAGTATTATTGTTTATATATATATATTGTAACGGGATATATATATGCGTTACATTCAAATTTTAATACTAACTTTTTTTGCAAATATCTAATACTGAATTAAAAACACAAACGTTCAAAATGCACAAATAACGAATTATTAATTCATTAATGTTTGATTTAAATATTAAAATATGCTTTAAAAAAAGATTATAGAATCGAAACAAAGATTCTAATCTTTAAATAAAGTATAAAATAAAAACCTTTTTTTAATAATAGCGAAAATTTTTTTAATTTTCAAATATAAAAATTACAAACAGATCTTTAAGGCAAAATCACAATTAAAGAAATGATTACGAAATAGATAAGAGTTCCCGCCCAGAAATAGAGATCCAGACCTCAGTGGAAAAATTTACTTAGCCATAAACCCAAAATCTACTTGGCCACAAACTGAATTAACCAATAAAATATAAATAATGAAATATGTTTGATGAATCCGTGCATTCCAGAGATAAGGTGCCCGACGACTATAAAAAGGAAAATCCAAAATATAATTAATTAGTTAGAGAGAGAATCAGAAAATTAAAGTTTTGAATTCATCTGTAAAAATAATTTTAAAAGTTATCGCCGTCACCGAAAAAAATGTAATTAGCTTCATCGTGCTTCCTTCGGTGCGGCCGGCCGAAGGCAGTTTTCATCTCCACGGATCCCAGGATCAAACCACTGGTACCGTCTTCAGAAAACATCGTAAAATGCATCTTCATAAATCGTCACAAGTCTTCATAAATTTTCGTCGCAAGGGAACGAGCACGGATAAAGGAAAGTATAATTTATAAAAGATAAAATGAAATATAAACTGTTAAATTTAAAATCTTCGAACTTTATCTATCTTTAAAATGAATAATAGACTTTCTCTCTCAAGCAAACCTGAACTTTATTTCTATAAACTCTTATTTAAAGTCTTAAACGTAATCTCTTTAAAAAAAAATGTATTGTATTTTTTTATATTTTTATTCATGCTAAATTAATATCTGTTTGTAATAGGGTAGGGGTTTGCGATTGCAAACTTAAATTTAAAAAATAGAAACACATCGTTATTTGTGCATTATTAAATTTAAAAAGAAAAGCAGGTTATATAAATTTGCAGTAAAAAAATAAGTTAAAATATAAATGTTATCTTTAAAATGATTTTAAAACCTTAATTAAACTAAAGATTTTTGTTTTGAATTAAATTAATAAAATGATTTAAATGTTAGTTGAGTGTAGATAGCTGCTAGACTAGTTTAAATATGTTACTTTTAAAGAATGTTTTGATTTCGGACTATTTGTTTCGTAGTTGTGTCAATACTGGTGAAGAGATATATGGACGTTTATATCAATGTAATGTGAAGTGTGTTAGCACCTAGGGCTACGAGTCCAACTGAATGCATGACCCCAAAGAGAGGTAGTCATATCGTTGAAATGGACGCAGAGGTATTTCCTGCGCCATTGACCCATTCCAGTTCTATGGATTGAGAAGATAAGTCAGCAAGATAAGACCGCTCTCTCATCCATACGCAGCGTTTTTCTCTTATTATTACATACATGATTCCTTCGCCAGATAGAAGCACATTCCTATACTGGTTGAAGCTCATGTTTTCTTCAATAATATCACGTTGTTCAGATGCACATTCCTGTCGCGTGATTCTATGCTAACATGTTCATATTGCATTGGTTGCTGATATATATCTGGAAGCGAACATTGGTGTGGCTGCGGACCTTTAGCTCGGAATCAATTGTTTGAAAGTCTTTTAAGTGCGCCTAGGTAGCTCATCTATACTCAACAGTCTAAAATTTAAAATTAAAGTTAAAAACAAATAAAATAATAATGGAATAGAATAAAACATAAATGTCTTCTTGTGTTATAAAAATTAATTTTTTAAAGTTTGTGTGTTATTAATTATATACGTAAATAAAATCTTTTTTGTAGTATTAATACTCAGGGATTGCTTTTTTATTTTTTATTCTTTATTATAAAAAAATATATTTTAATTAAATATATAAGTTTCTGTGTCTACTTGAGCTAGTGACTTGGACTGGCAGTCGCGGTCTTAACAGCACGTATCTGTCGACTTTATAAATTTTCTAGGTTCAAAGTAGCCTTAGTGGCGCTCTGTCGGCAGATGCGGTAAGACTGGATACTTCATCATCATCCCCGACCGTTATAATATATATTAAATTGATTAATATCTTGAAAATACTTGTAACAAGTAGTATCTTTTAAATTTCCAGCATTATTCATGCTCTAAAATCAAACAAATCATAGATGTATGAATAAAAAGACAAAACTTTTATTTCAGTGCAAATGATGATCAGGTGTTTCCAAGCTCTGAATCATCTAAGAAAAGGAGATTGTTTCATAAAATATGTGTGTAGTGAAAGAGATTGCATCTGGAAAATTTTATGTGAATGATCTCTCATGGTTTAAACCCAAGCTTATAGAGGAGTTTTCTGCAAATTTAATAAGATTTGATTGGTACATATATATTTATATAAATAAGTAAACATGCTTTAATTATTTTTAGGAGCTAATTTTCTTGTTGGTAAAGGACTTAGTCCATCATCAGCAAATGGTACTGTTATTGCAGATGATTTGGGCCGGTAAGTATCAGAATTATATGTAACAAATAATATACTGTATGTTTTCTTGGATTGAGATTAAGATATGTATCAGTAATTGAACTATTACAAAATTTCATTTATATTTAAGTGTGATATATATATATATATATATATACATATATATATATATACATATATATATATATATATATATATATATATATATACTGAGTATAGACAAATAATGAGGGAACTAATGAAATTGTCACATTAGCATGGTGTTCTGGTATTATGCAATACAATAATTAAGAAATCTTAGGATGATAAGGGATATTTGATAGGAATTTTATAGCATTTTATCAATTATGCAAAAAAAATATATTGGATCTCTCTAAGTTTAAAAAGATCAATTAATTGGAAAATGTATGTCCAAACTGTTAAATTGTATGTAATTCCAAAATCATCAGTTTCATGGATAAGTAAGATATTTGTTAAAAATAATGACAATTTTTAATTGCATGTTAGTATATCAAATTTATTAAGTGTAAGCAGATAACATTGTAATAACATGAAAGCTAAAACCTTCAAAAGATGTGCTTTAATTGTGCTTTAAACATGCTTATATGACAGTCAATCAGATGTAATAATGATTGCACTGGAATTCTCAGTTCTAAAACACAAGTCAGAACTCTAAGAAAAAGATGTCACATCAGCATGTTTAAAGCGCATCTTTCAAAGGTTTTAGCTTTCACGTTATTACAATTGCATGTTAGATATACTTTTGAGAGAATAATAATGCCCAATTGTATTAATTGTTGTTAAAAATTGATTTTTTTTTCATAATCACAATTTATCTATCAAATTTTAGGATCCACGCAGTCATTCACATATCAAAATCTTTTTTTTAACTCTTCAAACAATATTCTTCAAAGCTCCTTTTTTTTATCTTTTTGATACTTTTAATATATATTTTACAATTTTTATACTTCCAGATAAAGCATATGTTCATTCTAATCTGATATTAATGTATAGTGAGAAATACTACAGTCATTAGAAAGAACTGTATTCTTAAAACAAAACTTACAGTGGAAAAAAATCACTGAAGAGGCTAAAATATATTTGAATACTCTGTTTGTGAGTGAGCTGGTATTTTAAATAGCAGCTTTATGAAGTGAATACTGTGAAGCTGAAATATCATTAAGAGAATCAAATGGCTGAAGGACTTCAATTTCTAGTCATTGAAAGGGTTTAAGTCTGGAAATCACAGAACAAAACAATTACCAAGATTTGTCTCTTTTTAAATGAGAACTATCATGACTGAACAGTCATGCCATAATATTTCCTTGACATAACAATTACTCTAAACAAACATACTACTTAAGCTCATTGAGAGACAGTTTATACTCTGGTGCAAACACAATTTTCAAATACTATTGGCATCTTCTAAAATATCCATGCTTCAATGTATGCCACTTAATTTCAGACAAATATTAATTTACAAAACATAATGTTATTATGTATCTGTCATAGCTTGATACAATTACTAAAATGAGCATTGTTGAGTAGCCCATTATTAGAACAATCTTTAAAGAGAAGGTGAAGCATTTTTTCATGAAAAATGGCTTACGATTTCTTTAGAAATTTTAAATGATGTATACTACAAACTATAATTCAGTTTAAAAAAAAATGCAGACAGTCATTGATGAAAATAGTATCTCTACCATATTTATAAAGATATTATGAGTTCAATGAATTTGTTTTGATCATGTATTTTTTATATATTGACTTTAGAATAGACTTTCAGATAGCACAATTTCTTATTCCTATATTATATGAACATACAAATTTCTTCATGATACAAAAAACAATTCTCAGCTACATAATAATCTGCAGTCAGCCGAAAAAAATCTTTTGAGAACTGGATGGCTATCTGGATTTCCCCCCCCCCCGACTATAAAGTATAGAGGCTTCTGTTGTTTAAATGTACATAATTAGCATTTGAAAATCAGGTGATGCTAAATTTGTTGAATTATTAAAAGCTATAGATAAAAAAGTATTGATCCGAATCCATTTGTATATTAAGACCTATTATTATGCTATTAATATATAGCACTTTTGATATTTAACTTCTTAATTACTAATTAGAAAAAGAAAGGCTTTAATTTTTTTCCACATGCGTCTTAAATGTTTGTATAATTGCTTCTATAATCAAAAACTACATCGTTTGGTTATTATAATAAACTTTTAAGGTGCATGCGAAAAAAGGTTGTCTTTCTCTTTCTTATTACATACGCACTCGATAAATAATTAGAAGATAATTATGTTGATACGTAATAATTGATTTCTTATTTATATTATAATCGTAAATGCATTTTGTTTAAAATTTGGATAGATGTCTGTCTAAAATCATGAGTTCAAATTTTGATCCTGATTAGATATATCTTACATCAAAAGACTATTTCAAGACTACCGAATTTTAACTGCTATTAAATTAAGAATAAAATAAAAAATAATATCAACAGTTGAGAACTATGAAAAGAAGTTTTTATATTTATTTTATGCACCATTGAGCTATACAATTTTTTTTCATTTTAAAATCTTGTCTATATGCTTTTTCAAAGTGATTTGACATTTTTAAATATTACTATCCAATCTCCTCAAATAAAATCTTTAATTTAAAATATCAAAATGTTGTTTTAGAATAAAAAGAAGAAAAGAAAAACGAATTCATGCAGAATGTTATTATCAAGTTCTTGAAGCAGTGCAAATTCTCACCAGCGCTGATTCTTTTTCTTTTTTATGCTCATCTCTAAAATGCATTTGTTTAAAATCCCAGAATCTTTCTTATCAAAAGTAGAATTTTTATGAATAAAACTACAATCGGATGAATGATATATGTATGTGAAAATATAAATGGTAACGCTAACTAAAAATTAAACATATATATAACATTACAACAGTCACCGTTTAATATATACCTATGACATTATAACAGCCTCAAACTTATCTAAAACATATATTTTTATTCTATTGTCATGGAAATGTATAAAGATAAAAAGAGACTTTTAGAGCTTGCCTTGACAACAGATTGAAGAGTTATGGCTTTTATAAGTTTATGGCTATTGAAACAGGCAAAACTTTCCATACAGTAGTGCCACTCAGTGCCAGCCAGAGTAATCAATTGAACTCTGGCTAACACTGAGTGGCACTACTGTATGGGGAGTTTTGCTTTTTTAATAACAGTTATGTGCAAGCATAAGAAATGGTGATCATGTGATGTTTAGTGGTTTACGGCTATTGATAAGTAATTCACTTTATAAAAACCACTTAGCTTTGAGAAAAATCAGGTTTAATATATATTCACATATATGTACACACATATGTATATAATATTCTTTATCTTTTTTTTCTGGAGTTAATAATTCAATAATCGTATTTATTTACAAGTAGCTCTAATGATAAAGAAACGGAGAAATAATTATAAAATGAGATGAAACAATGTGTTGTCTAAAACATATTATGTAATCTATGTAATCAACGTCATTAACTCATTATTCAGGGCTCTCTCTTTGATTAAAAAAATTATTGAAGATTTCTGGATTTAGAGTTATGTTTTAAAAAAGTTATCTGACGAATGATAAAATCAAGGCAAGATTAGCTGGTCAGTCAACTAAAAGTCTCGGTTTAATTCTTACGTGCTAAAAATTGAATAAAATCTTATTCTAAATAATGCTAATGTCATTCATCTTGTCAATCAGTTCTGTCGTAAATATTAGTTGATTGACATGTATAAGAAATGATCATATAATAAAAAATGATGTAACGTAATATTTAACTTCTTGAACATTTATGTGAGAGTAAAATAAAAGCATATTAGAATAATTGCAACTTGTATTCAAATGTTGTTTTTTGAGTTATGATTTTTTTTTTTTTAAATAAAAAAATATTTGTAATTTCAACATTACTCAAGCAAATTCCACTGCTACCCGTAATCGATTAAGAGTCAATAACTCTTAAAAAAATAAATTTCTATATTTTTGCAAACAATCCTAAAAAAATTGCTAGGATTTTCACTGATAACAAAAAAGAGTGAAAGAGCATTAATTTTATAGCTCACTACAGAAAAAAAAAACAGCTATTCATAGAGAAATAATAAAAGAGAAAGTACTTATCAGTACACAGTAGGTTTTTCAGTTACTAGTTGATGAGGGTTTGGAATAGTTTTTGAATATTCATTTAATCTTTAGCTCATGAACAACTTGACGTTTATCAATCATCAATCAACATTGAATGGATAACCATGTTGTTATGGCTTAAAAAACTCAACCTTGTTAAAAAAATCAAATTTATTCAATCTAGATTTGAAACTAGGTCATAGACATTGCACTTTTATATTATACTATAAATACATTAAAGCAACTTATTTGCATTAAAAAAAAGCAATATTGGAAGAACAACTCAATCTGAAAAGTCATTGTGCTATAGATTGCCTATACATCAGCTTTGACAATTAGAACACCTTTTAAACTCACTTTATAAGTCTTGATTCCACAGTACTCTTTCTTGATATTAGTAAGTAAAAAATTATGAACTTATTCAATGCAGTATTTGTCATATCTGACTTTGCCTTCAGAAGTGAACTAATCCAGATTCCTTGCCTGATTAGCTAGCACCCGGTTGCTATTCAATCCTTTGTTGGAATTCGCACTTTGAATCCAAGTGTTCCCAGTAAGGTAAGGGATCTGACAATAAATAGACAGCCTTTTTGGAGGCAAAGCAGATAGCGTTAACTGTCAACCTGAATGACTGAACATGCTCTCCACTGAAACCTCTGCCTACAGCAAGGGTGTCTTCACTAGTCATTGCTGATATATTTATCCAGTGAGGCAAGCCCATCCAGGACTGGAAACTGCTACTGCAGTTGACTCAAGGCAAGCTGTCTGAATGCAGTTGGAAGAGTCCTAACTAGAGCTGACTTGAGGCAAGCTGTCCAGTACAGCTGAAAGAGTCTTACTTGAACTCACAAGACAGGCTAATCATATAGCTGCAAGTGAGTTCCATCACATAGTATGACTATCTCATCATTAATTTGTATAAACTATATTTATATTATTGATTAACTAACGTGTGCATTTTTGTAACTAATAAATTATACATAAGAATTGTCAAATAGTTTGTTATTTCTTTTTCTGTTGGTTTGGAACCGAACCTGTAAATCAAGCCAAACACAACAGTATTTCTGAAAAACTTTATGGGATTGATGATGAATTTTGATTTAATAGTATTTCCCCAAAATTCATTTATAATCTTTTCATTCATTAAGAAATGAGAAAACTTTATTCAAGATATTTAGAATATTAAATTCCTATAATCTCATATGATCATTATTGCTTATGCTTACATAATCTGTTAACACAATAGCAACTTTCTTCATATAATATTCTCACCTAGTGCATCCTTTAATTGCTATAGCTCATGCTAGATGGCAATATTGTATGGGGAAAGTAGCTACTGGTATCTTTACAACATCCTAATAGTAAGATCGTTCCAGCGGCATGATATTATTATGCAACTCTATTGCTACCATTTTTAGAATGATACAAATATGAGAAATTTATTAATCATATAGAACAATTTATGGCTGACAAGCGTAACATTTCTTTTCAAGGTCCACTAGACTGCAAAGTAAGATGAAGGCATTTTCACCAGCATGTTTGTATACAATTTCTAAATTTAAAATCTACATAATGATCATTTACTGTAAAAAATGTATTTCTTAATAATAATTTGCAATCTTAAAAAAATTAAAAATCCATCTAATTTCTCTTTAATGTGCACCAACTTCTTTGATGTAGAAGTGGAGTTCATAATATATATTTTCATTATCAAGGAACCATTTTTAAAACCCCTACTGATACTGCTTGTTGATACAATTTTTTTTTCTCCAGCTGTAGCTTTTTAAACAATTGTATGATTACATGACATGATGTTAATGCCAATAATTTTTACAGTATCGTTTTCAAGGATATAATGATATTAACGAGATGAAATACTAGAAAGATCCTTACTGAACTTCTCTGCTTTTTAAAATATAATTTATTTTATAAAATAGGGGAACACAACTTTACCTAATTCAAATTTCTTTCACATTTTAATACCCACTAAATTTTTGTCATTCCATGGAATATGGATAAAAAGATGTCCTTTACTTATTTGAGAATTGTTCTTTTTTAAAAAAACTTAGTCTTTTCTTATTTGTTACTCCTACTATTAACCAAAATATTTTTTTATAAGAATCGTTTAGCTTTTGATGCATGTAAATGAAATGCTGGTACATTTTTGATTATTCAAGTTTATCCTAGATGGCACTAGAGTGAAGAGCTGCTCTTATTTTATGTTGTTTAAACTAGGAGTTTGGTGATTCATTGATTTACACTAAAATTGATTTTTTGAAAGTAAAAGTTGCAGCCTAGGACAAAATTAATGGCGATGACCATTCAACCGACTAATCACATTTGCATTATGTGCACTAAAACTTATTCGGCCTGTTCAAAAAATTGGCTAATTCTTTTTGTAAATTCAACTTTAACTTCCTTAAATTTCTATTTTAAGTAAGTTATTTAATCTTATAAAAAATGAGGAGATAGATGCAGATATTCATCCATGCTATGAACCACAAATAAATAATTGATACAATTTTAACAAAACTCTTCCTAAAAGTAGAATTTTCTTTTAAAATTAATTTCCATTAATTCACACATTTGGTCTGATAAGTGAACAAGTAATTTTAAGTTTGAAAAAATGTTACGCAAAAAAAAAAAAATTAACACAAAATCAAATATAACTATAGTAGTTGAGTTTATAAATGAGCAGGAATTATCTCTATTTTAAGAAGTTTAATGTTTGAAGCACATTGAAAAAATCTTTGTTTACATCTGTGTTTAATTTGAGATTTAATTTGATCTACAAATATCAAACTTTCCGCATTTATATCTTTGTCACCATTTCCATTAAGTAAACACATTAGTGATTATTACGAGTCATTTATTAAACTAGAGATTATTATATCATTCCTAACCAGATGTAAACTTAATTTAATTATTTATATATATATTGAAGTTTAGTTCTTATCATATATATTTAATAAATAAAATGCCATTTTTGATGATATATATTGAAATAAAAAATGTTTATCTATTTCATGATCAGCCATGTGATCTTACCCATGACAACAGTGAGCTGGTTTACAGTTGTTGCAAGGATAATTAACAAAAATAGCATTATACATTTTTTAAAAAAAGGTTAGAAAAAAAAATCTTAGAATAGGTTATTAAAAATAATAACAGGTAGCAAGGAAATTTTTAAAGAGCAACCTTCTTTAATAAAATAAAATAAAAGTAAAATACCAACGTTTCAACAAGATAAGACTTGCCTTCAATTGAATAAAGTCGTAATCATGTGGTTATTATAGAGATAATAATTGTGTCATGTGAATAGTTTGGCTTAAATTTGAGTGACTTTCTTTCATTTGCATGAGAAAACTCTTCCATATGGTTAATAATTTTATTCATTCATCTCATTTGTTAGTACAATTTGATTTTTAAAACATTTCTATAGCTTCCCTAAATAGTCTTTGATGATGATTGATGCACATGGATATTATTTTAGTATTTGAGAAATATATGTGATGACCAGTATGTGAATCATGGAGAAGAAATGCTGAGTATGTTGAACGTTTTTTTTATTGTATTAATATACTCATCTCTTCTAGCACTTATACAATGATTTCTCTATCCTATATATGCAATTTGATATTTGCAGAATGGGATCTTGTAGACTCCTTGAGATTTCTAGAAGTACAAAGAATCTATAAAATCCCAAAACATATTCATAGGAAGGAGCAATTATTACTATATAAGGGCTAGAGGATAGGAACATATTAAGGAGTAAAAAATCTTTCATCATTTACTCACCATGATTTACACACATATATTTCTCAAATACTAAAATAATATCCAAATGCACCAATCATCATCAAAAGAGTATTTATGGGAGGCTATAGAAATGTTTTAAAAATCAAATTGTATTAACAAATGTGATGAAAGAATAAAATTACTATCTATATGGAAGAGTTGTTTCACACACTCAAATTCAAACCAAACTATTGAATAACCATGTGATCACTATTTGACTTAATTGAAATCAAATGTTATCTTATCAAAATGCATTATTTTACTTTAATTTTATTTTATTAAACATAGTTGTTCCCTGAAAATATGATTTACAAAACATATTTTGTCTGTGAATACATTCATTTCAATGTATATATATATATATTCTTTTTTTATTTTAGCTTTGACAAAATAAGAACTTATAACTGGGAGAATGTTGAACTGATTTTATTAGCCAATAATAACAAAAAAGTTTCAATTTGTGAAATTGATTGGATGAGTATTTACAGCCTCCAAAAAGATTTGAATTTGGCCCACGTGATAATTCCTCAAGATATTAGCTTATGTTCTGTGAGTTTTATTAATGTTATATATGTTTATTTTTTGTTTATTTTGCGGGAATATTATTAATGCGGATTTATTACAAATAAATTCTTTAAAATAAAAATATAATCCTCTTGAAGTAATTTTTTTTTTTACAATAATTAAATTTGGTGCCAAGTACTTGTTTGATGCATTCCATGTGCTTTATTTGATTTTTAAAATTACTTTATGAAAAATATAGTCGCTAAGATTTTATTAAATAATACTTATCTTAGCTGAACCAACTTGATAAAATAATTTACTTATTTAAAAATTTGTGGTATTGAATAAGTTTGATATGTCATAGTCATTTTTTTTTCAACTATAGATAATAAATTTACTTTAATACTATTTCTGTGTTTATATAAGTTTTTTAAAAATGTAAGAACAATAGACATAGCTTTTATATGAGTCTTTCTTTCTTTTTATATTTGATTTCTTATATTTTAATCTTGTTAGAGTATTTATTTTCTTTTTTGCATAGCTTCAATTGTATTTTTTCTTTTTGAAGATATATTTAGTTTTTATTTATTTATTTTTTCTTTTATACATGTGTTTTGAATTTTTCAATTTAAATTTGTATAAATAATTATCTTCAAATTCTTTTTGGATGAGATATAAAACTATCAGTATTTTACCCTATTACAAATAAAGTTTACAGGCAGTTAAATTTATCTCCCAAGATTTGTTTATCTATTTGTTACGTATTTCTTGATTTAAGGTTTTTAAATCAAAATTCAATTAGTAAAATGAATTGCTGACTCAGTTGTGATTGGAGTTTAAGCTATAGTGGAAGTACTTATTTGCATTATCATTAATAATTGTTACATTTGAATACATGGTTGTTACTTCATGCCAGCTGATGATGGAGCCTTCTTGGAATGAATACATATTGTTGACTGACCTGCTAATTTTCCACATGGCATTGCAGCAAAATAATGCATGTTACATTCACTATTAAAGCTGACATTTTTCCATATTTGTTTACATATGTAAATTACAACACCACAGTTCTCATGCTTAAGCAAATCAATAAATTATCAACAATATGTCATCAAGAGAACACTACAATTGGGTAGTAAACAGAAGTGTAGTGTTGCCTTGATTTTGTTTGAGTATAAATGATGCATAGATATAATTTATATGTGATAATATTAACCCCAAACTTTAATTTGTTTACATCATAAGAAATTTTTGAAAAATTATAACCTGATATATATTTGATTAAAGTCCATTTAGCTGCTTTTGCATTCTGACATATTTTATTTATTTGCATCTCTCTTTAGTTGACTATTTCAAGGTTGATTTGGAGAATTTGAGATTTCAACAATCCAGAAAAGGTCAAATATATGTCTTTTCTATTGATCAAATCATTTTAATATTTACCATTATTTATTATATATTCACACATATTGTATAGAAGAAAAGAATAGTCATATAGAAATAAGAGAAAAAAGCCAGAGAGAAGATGTAAAGCGAGATGAGAGAAAGAGCTAGGTAAAAAGGAGAAAAAGGTTAAAAGTGTAGAAAAAAAGAAAATGAAACAACACAAACGTTTTCAATATTATAAAATTATATATGCAACTCCTTAAATATTTTAGTAACTACAGTTTTATGTGAAATAAAAAGGTGAATAAGAGAAATCATAGCTATTAAGAAAATGTATATTAAAAACATTTAGTACATTATTAATTTATTTACATTTTAAATTTTATTAGAGTAAATAAAACTCATAACAATATTTAAACTATATGCAGCTACACCAATACTTTTAGGATAAAATATCACAAATATCAAATGCAACTTTAATTCATTTTTGAGGCACAGCACTTTTTTCAAAGACAAAAATGTGTCAAGAATTATATTTGATTTTCTTGATATATTGTTCTAAAAATGTTGATATAATTGCATATAGTTTATTATATTTCAAAGATAGGATTTTCAAGATTAATATTACTTAATATGTAAACTAACTTATCTTGGGTAATTTTTTTTTTTTTTGAGAATATATAGATATAAAATAAAATGTATTTATTTAATTTGATGATGTATGTTGTGCTTTATGAAGTATCTAATTATTCTTTTTTTAGTGTTTTTGTTTTCTATTCATCTTAATGCATTTTTGGTACTGCATTAAGATGAATGGAAAATAAAAAAACATCTATTACAGATCATTAACAAAGTTTAAACAAAATTAATTTGATGATTAATGTACTAAAAACTAGCTTTATGTTCAATCACAGTTTTGGTTGTTATATATAACTTGAAATAAAAATATTAGGTATCTATAAATTAATTCAATCACCTCACCCATATATTTATTTTAAATTACATACAGTAACTAAAATTGTGTTGAAGAAAAAACTTTTTTTTTTAGTTTTTAGTGCATTGCTCATAAAATTATTGTTTTATAAAATATTATGTATATTATTTTTTATTTTATTGTATTCTAATATTATGTAGCAGATTTTTTTAACTATTCATATTCTAATTTAAAACTGAGAATCTATGGAATGTTTCTATATTTTCAATAATTGAAATAAAATTCATGCCTGTTAAAAATCATTTGCAAGATTTTTGTGTTTATGAATATAGAGTTTTAATTAAACAATCAAGAGAAATTAAAATTTTATCCTATATTTCTTTTTTTTTTAATTAACAGTAAAAAGCTTTTTAGTGAATCAATCATGAAATTCAATAAAGTATATTTTACTGCCATCTATTATGACTCACTGAAAATTTCTGAAGTGATTTCAATATGGGTTGAAATTTAGCCCATGAACACTGTTAAGTTGGACAATAAGCTGAACATCTTTGAACTATTGCATTGTCATTAATACTTAACACATGTATAAAATTTGAAGAAAATTTATTTCATAGAAGTATGTTGAAATTGGTTACAAGATTTGCCCCCCCCCCCCCAAAAAAAAAAACAACAACAAATAATCAAAATATCTAAATTAAATAAAAGCATTAAAAAAGACAAGGTTAATACTTTTTGAAACTAGACTCTAGAAAAAAGAAAACTTTAATAAATTTCAGAAATAAAATAAATTGGATATTTGAATTATTAATGCTAATTAAGTTGTCAATGAAGCCAAATATACAGTTGTTCAATTATTTAATTCATTACTTATTATCATATATATTGTAATTAAACAATTCTAAATAATATGTAATGTTTTAAAATTTCTAGAACTTGTTTACATTAAATTTAATTAAATATCTCATGAAATCATAGCCTAGCTGCAAAACTGCACTAAAATTAATACTTTTTAATTGCAGTTCATTGTTTATATAAAACAAGCATGTTTAATTTATGACAACTACTAGAATTCAACATCCAGTCTTGTAATTACTATAATCTTAATCTGCTTTCTTTATATAAATCACAAGCTAAATTTAAAAAGGATTAATTTTTATTTTCTGCTAGATTATGATTTCACAAGATGTTTAATTAAATTTAATATAAACAGATTCTGTTGACTTTATTATTTTCGGAAATAATACTATGAATTCATCTTTTATCTATAAGAATATATATATATAATTGTACACTATACACTTATATACACAAATTATATAATCAAAACATATGCAGAAGTACACAATATACATATAATTAAGAAGTTAGCTTATTTTTTATATCAGGCACTGAACTTTCTTTTGAAGCTTGTTTACAGAAGAATACTATATTACTCAATATATCACTAATTAAGTCTATTCCAAACATGTTAATAGACAGAACATCCAGACTAAGTATTATTTATTATATACATTCACATTTGACTTTATGGTTTCTAATTATCAATTAAAAAATATATTGCCATAGTTAAGTTAAATAATTCCATTTTTAGATAATATTTTCAAAATAAACAACCATTTATATCAAAATAACAAATATATTTACTTTGTATAAACACACAAATAGTTTTAAGACTAAAAACAAAAAGAATTTGTCATTATTCAAATTTATATAATTCAATTAATATAATAATACATTTATTATTTAATTATTATATAATATTATGTAAAAAATAACTACCTTTTTAATTTTAAGGTACCTGGCTATAGTTCTAAAGATACAAAAAATCCAACTGCTCCATTGAAGAATATTATAGGAGATATTGTTTCTCTTGGGCATGATGTAAGATCTGGAGAAATTGAAGTAATGGATGAGTTTACACTTAAAATTCCTTTCTTTAATTATGATGGGAAGGGTGAGAGTAAGTATAACTATAAAATTTTAAAGTTTATAATGTAGCTCCAAATATTTAAATGCTAGAGTAAATTGTTTAAAGTTGATGATAAGTAATGACTATTCGTAAATGTTTTCAATTTACCTTAAAACAATGCATGCGTATATTTATATATAGTCAAGCTGTAGACTACATTATATTTTGTTCCAAACTCTTCTTAGGATGCTCTTTTCACATTCAACGTATATAGCATACAGAGGCTTATTTTTTGGTGATAAACACTGAGTAGAATAGAATATGTATCGTTTATTGAACTGCAAATGTACATAACATTTCAACATGTACACACATCCATATATATATAACATGTATTTTTATATGTATATGTAAACAAAATTTTAAAAAATTAAATATGGTTATTAATAAAATATTGAGGAGACACATATATATATATTACTGCATGTATTCACCAAAAGTATGCATTCACCAAAGCAAAATATAAGAAAAAAATGATTGTATTTTTATTTTTAGAATAATGCTCTGGAAATTTTTTTCCCCCCGACAATTTAACAAGAAAGTATAATTTCTTATTCTTTCTTTAGTCACTCAAAATACTGTCCATCAAATTTGGATTGAATAATAAAGAATCAAGTATATGATTTTAACATAAACTGAAGAAATTTTATTAATATATATAACTGTGTATGTTGCTCAGAGAAAAAATGGCTGCTTGACCATCATAAAATTTGCAAACTTTAATATTTTTTTTTCATTTTTTATTTGCATTTTGTTTGTTTATTTACAATTTTCTTTAGATAACATATAATTGAAGATGCATAATTAAATACAGACTAGTCTGCAGCTCCACTGTATATATAATATTTATAAAATAATAATCTTCAAATGCGCTTTCTATATAAATCATTTATAATCCAGACTTTTTAAAATCATTTAAAATAAACTTTCAAACACACCCTCTTCTATCAATATAATTTAATAATTAGATAATTATATTAAAGATGATCATATTGATTAGCCCTTTCAAATGCTGCCATTTTCTATTATTAAACATGATGGCAATCTTTGTCAACATCCAACTTTTTTTTCTGCATGAAATTTTTATTTCATAATAAAATTCAATGAATTGAACTTGATTGCTTTTTAATATAATTTTACAATTGAAAAATATTCTAAAAAAATCTTATTTAAATTTCACAAATATTGAAAAAAAAAAAACAAACAAACACAAAAAGTAAAATGACATTCATTGATGTGAATGAAAACGGTTTTCAGAAAATCAATTAAATCTTTTTTATTTTGAATTTATTTTTAAAAAGAGAATGAGTAATTGTTAATGTCTGATAAATGTATTAAATTCTGTTTTAAAATTGCTTTATAATTTTTAGAATATTTCAAAATATTCTAATACAGTGTCAATTTTGACAAATAATAAAGTTATAAAATCAGTTTCATATAGGCATAGTCAGGACCACTGCATGGGTATGAGGTGGATGAGTTCAATTATTTATTGTGAAATCAAAAATAAAATATTTTATCACATGCTAAATGAAACAATGTTTTTTTTTTGAAAAACTCTATGATTGATATAATCTACAATGAATATCATATGCAGAATAACACAATTGTAGTGGCACTATTATGAATTAATGCAGATTTTTCAGTTACATTATTTACCTTCAAGTTTCAGCACATTAATGTGTATTTTATATATTGGATCAGAATTCACAAAATAAAATTAGCATAATGTTAGTAATAGATTCATAAAAAAATTATTAAAATATTTTTTTTGCATTAAATGTATTTTATTTTGATTTCTCAAATATTGATTCAAAATCATATTTATAATAAATAAGTAATTATTTATAAATTATAAATACCAATTTGTGTAATTTTAATATTTCTATATTTCCAAGTAAAATAATATATTTAAAAAAATACCTAAATGTTTTTATAATGTAAAAAAATCCCTTTCCATGAAATAAAATTAGTTAATTAAACAAAATGAATTCTATGTAATTTTGTTTAACAAAAAACACAATAGAGTATTAAAATTATAATTATTTATATTTTTATCTATTTGTTTACATATTATCTTTCCAGACTTTGGTGGTCATAGTGTGATAAATAACAACCAGTTTTAACTAGGTTGATTAACCTATCAATTAATTCAAAATAACACTAGTTTTTATTTTGCAGCATTTAGAATCTCAGTAATAAAATAATGTTTTTGTATGTTTGTTATTTCACTTTAAAAAACATAGTGATGCTATTTAGTTAGGTATCTAGGGATTTTAATGCTCACATTTGCATTCTGTATTTAATAAATTTTTTGAAGCCATTATATAATACATTACACCTTTTGTTTAATGATAAATTATAATAAATATAAAAAAATAAACAATTGGATTCTTTCCCTGAAATAGATAAAGAATTTTGTAGGCACTTTCCCCATTGAGTGACTAAAAGTGAAGTTGTATAGGTGTTACAATAATGTTGTTTTAATAAAATATGCACAATAATTTTTTTTCAAAATTGTTTTTAACTATGGTAATTTCATTAGCAACAACTTGATAAAAATACATTTTAAAAATTTAATCTCTCACAAATCCCTTGTTTATATTTTCTATTAACAAAAATAGCCTCTCTTGTTTTTGTTTATATTACATTATTATTTAATTTTTTAATGCTTATTAATAACTAAATCATATTATACATTATATTTTATTATACATTTTGACAATTAGTGATTTAACAAGGATTTACTTAAGCAAAGAATTTTAAATTTTCATACTTATATTGTTTATTCAATAAATTTTTAGAAGGTATTAAAACTCCTTACATTTTATTTTGTTTATTCATAGTTTATATTAGATAACTATAAATTCCTTACATTTTATTATGTTTATTCATAGTTTATATTGGATAACTATAAAAAATAATCAAACACTTGGTTTTCTCCACTAGATACATTTTTTAGACTTTGTCAATAGTGCATTCATGTAGGAGTTTTATTATAACAGGCAAAACTCCATACAGTGGTGCAGCCAGAGTAATCAATAGATTCCAGAAAGTTTGTGCATAAAATCCCTATCTAGTGCCTGCTCATCCAATATCCCCAGACTAGTTTCTAACTTGTGGCTTTTGTCAGTGAGCAAGACTTCTGGCGTCCATTGATTATTCTCGTTTTCATTGAGTCCCACTACTGTAGGGTGTTTTTCCTGTTTTAATAACAGTTATAAGAAAGTATAAGAAATAGTGGACATGAGATTTTTAGTGATTTTATTATATTATGGAATTTGTTAAGAATTAAATATTTTGGCATGCATTAATATCTTTTTAAAAATTTGTTATTTATTAATTCCATTTTGCTTAGATTTGCATTATAGTGTGGATTATAAATCAATTATAAGTTTTTAGCTAGAGAACAAGTAAAAATCTGATACTGTGTTAAAAAATATAATATCATTATTAAAAATAGAAAAAGATATTTAATAAAATGTGTAAAAAGATAATATGGCACAATAAAAAAAATTGCTATTAAGACACTTTATACAAGACAACTGCAGAATTGATTCTAGGATCTCATATTCCAGAATTGAACACTTTATAATTACTCTAAATGAAATAAAACACATGACTTATCTAAATATTATTGATAAACTTAATTTGATTATTAAACAGACAAAACTCTCCATACAATAGTGCCACCTGTGCTAACCAGAATAATCATTGGATGCCAGAAGGCTTGTGCATAAAAACACCATCAATTGCCTACTCATCCAATATTCCCAGACTAGTTTCTAGCTTGTGGCATTTGTTAGTGAGGAGCCTTGGATCTGAGAGCACTGCACTTAAATCTTAAAATCTAATGCAACCCTCCAACAGCCACCTTTTATCTCTACTTAATTACAAAAATGAGAATGAAATTGAAAACAATAATTTTTTCAATCTAAGCTCAATAGCTTATATAGTCATATGGGTCTGAAATCAGTTCAGCACCCATACATTTTGGTGTCTTTGGCTCTTTAACATCCATATCCACCACTATCCTATTAGCAAGTTTGGTGTTAAGCCACTAAACATCACATGGTCACTATCTCTTATCCTAGTACATAACTGTTATTAAACAGACAAAACTTTCCATACAGTAGTGCCACCCTGTGCTAACCCAAGTAATCAATGGATGCCAGAAATCTTGTGCATAAAATCCTATCTAGTGCTTATTCATACAATATCTCCAGACTAGTTACTGACTTGTGGCCTTTGTCAGTGAAAAGCCTTGGATCTGAGAGCACTTCAAGCCTTCTGGCATCCATCAATTACTCTGGTTAGCACAGTATGCCACTACTGCACTGAGAGTTTTGTCTGTTTAATAACAGTTATGTGTGAGCATAAGAGATGTTGATCATGTGATATTTAGTGGTTTAACACCAATCCTACCTAATAGGATAGTGATGGCTGTAGTTGTTAAAAAGCTAAAGACACCAAAATGCATGGGTGCTGAACTGAGTTCAGACCCATATGACTATATAAGCTATTGAGTTTAGATTGAAAATATTATTGTGTTTTCAATTTTATTCTCATAGTTTTTTAGTTAAGTAGAGATAAAAGGTGGCTGCTGGAGGGTTGCATTAGATCCTAACATCTAAGTGCAGTACTCTCAGATCCAAGGCTCCTCACTGATGAAGGCCACAAGCCAGAAACTAGTTTAGGAATATTGGATGAGTAGGCACTAAATTGGATTTTATGCACAAGACTTCTAGTATCCATTGATTACTCTGGTTAGCACAGGGTGGCACTTCTGTATGGAGAGTTTTGTCTGTTTAATAACAGTTATGTGCTAGCATAAGAGCTGGTGATCATGTGATGTTTAATTTAATTATATAAAGAATTACTGTAATTAAGAGGTAACATTTTTAAAATAAGTTTTATTTAAATAAAAGTGATTGGGAAATCTAAATATTTTCTTTACATATAAATTCTATTAATTATAGCAGCAAAATGATATCAATTCATTCACTTTTGTATAATGATAGCAAATACATGTAGCATATTTCAAGGCTTGAGCAATTGTCAGAATATGTTTTAATAAAAAAGTGTTTATATTTACATAAAACATGTTTTTAACAATATACAAATTTTATTAATTATCATAGCAATATGGCATCAGCCTGTTCAGTTTAGTGCAATGGTACAAGCATATATCACATGATCACCATTCTTTAGGCTTACACAATCTGTTTTGCACTGAGTGGTGCTACTGCATAGAGTTTTTGTTTCTGTGATAAGAACATATATGTAGTATATTTTGAACTTCAATCACAAAATTCAAGGCTTGAGCAATTGTCACAATAAGTTTAAGTTGAATAAGTATTTCACTCACATTTAAATAAAAAATATTTACATTAAAAACTTTATTTCCAATAAAGAAGTGATTCGAAGATGTAAACATTTTTATTTACATATAAATTTTATTATCTTGGCATCCCAGTGATGAAGCACCTTTGTGCCTCACACAACCTGCACACTCACACATGGCTGCTTTGGCATGGTCATCTTATACCATAATTTTTTGATAACATTACAGTTAAATTTATTGACTTCTATTTTTAAAATGAAGCATATACAAATAAAATCAAAGTGTATGTATTTATTATTTTTGTTTTAAATAATTATCAAATAACTATTATGTAAAAATAATCAATAATATTTAATAGACTAGCAAAAAAAATCATATTTTTATTCCAAAAATTTTCTTGAAATAATCTCTGAAATACTGGGAAAACCAGATTACTAAGAACTATTTTTTTTTTGTAAAGAATAAAAGAAATTCATTGATCGTTTCCAATTGTCTCATCAGATTTTTTTATTTGAATTAATAAATCAATAATTGTTAGACCACAAATTTAATGTTTTTTAAGTCTTATGTTAATATCAGTTAAGAAGACAGCAATATTAATTATTGGAACTGTAATAAAAAAGATAACAGATTACATTGATAGAAAAAAGTTTATTTTCAAAAGTAATAAACATGATTTTCAGTAGCCTGTGATGTAAATGTTTCTTAGGTTTATTGTTTCTTAAACATTCTTATATATTTTCAGAATTTTATCTTTAATTGTTATTGTTTATTTACAGAGCTATTAAAATTAATATAATTTATATATATACATTTTATTTTAGTGACAGTATTTTGGATTGGTGAGGGAAACAAGCCATCATCTAATGGAACCCAAATTGCTGATGAAATGGGAAAGTAAGTATATATATCAGTAGTTGGAGCTTACCAATAGCTCTAATCAAACTTTATTTTATAAGTGCCAAAAGATAAAGAATTCAAAATTTCTATTGGAAAGTCCCTATCTTGAGACCAATCAGTTTCAAGTTTATGCTCCCCTTAGTGGAGCACTGGGACTCTAGAAACTATATATATATATATATATATATATATATATATATATATATATATATATTGCAACCTTATAAAATAGAGAGAGAGAGGGAAAGATAAGAAGCAAATGGAATAAAGGAGAGATAATGATAAAGATAAATGATGAAAATGAAATGAGAGAGGCCAATTGTAACCTGATAGAATAAGAAATAGAGAAAGAGAGAAGAGAAAAGAAGGAAAAGAATGCTAATAATGAAATGAAGGTAGGGTGTGAGAAAGAAAGAGAGAAAAAGAAAGAGAGATAGAATAAGAGAAAATACTAATTGTAACATACTAGAATAAGAGGGGTGTGTGAGAAAGAGAAAGGAGAGAGAAAGAGATAATGCTAATAAAGAAATGAGAGAGGGGGAAGAAAAGAAATAATGATAATGGTAAAGATAAATAAATGATGGAAAAAAAAAGGATTGAGAGGGGAAAGTAATAGAAATGATATATATAATGGAGAGAGAGAAGAAATGAGATGATGGGAAAGATATGAAAGAGAGATATAAGAAGAAGATGGAATAAAGAAGAGAAAAATAAAATAAGATGATAGAAGAATATGAGAAGAGGTATAAGAAGAAACCCTTAATGAATGTTTTAAATGGCTGAGATGATAGAAAGATATGAGGAAGAGAGATATAAGAAGAAGATAGAATAAAGGAGAGAGAAATGAGATGATGGAAAGATATGAAAAACTTATATAAGAAGAAGATTGAATAAAGGAGAGAGAAATGAAATAAGATGATAGAAAGAAATGACATGAAAGGAAATGGAATAGAATTGAAATGATATAAAATGAACTATAAATAAGAGACTCTAAATGACTCGGCTCAGTGGGGTTACAATAAATTTAAAGAAAAAAGATGATGATCCAGAGGTGTATAATCAAATAAAGATCAAATCCAATACTGATAAACTATAACTACTACAGCATATTGATATTTTAATAAACCATACAAAAGATTATCTAAAATCACTAATCAATGCTTACCATATTAGTCCTACCAATAGATTATACACTCTCTGAATAAGACCTATGATGCTTTGCTTTAAAATATTATCTTATAGAATTATATTTACTAAAACAACAAGAGTAAATAACCTCAGGGATTTTAAACTAAAACTCTTGTGTAAAATTAAAGTTTAAGTTAAGTTGCCTAATAAAGAATTACTGTGATTAATAAATAAATAAGTGACATCTTAGCTTACCATAAAATAATTATAGTATGTTCAATCTTAAAAGAATAAACAAAATAAATATTAATTCGCAAAATTTAGTGAATCAATTTAAATTTAAATTAAAAATGGCCTATTATCTAAGATATTACTTGAGCAAAGAAAAGAGCAAGGGTACTTTTAATGCCTTTCCATACTCATAGACAATCACTAAAGACCTCAAATGCAAATGGATTAGAATTCTTTAAATATATAAGATTTAAGATGATGATAGATGATGTACAATAAATATAAGATAAGGTGCAGCTTTTAAAATAATATTAATTAAAATATTCTTTTGAAGTACTACTATTGTTAATCTGATATTGCATAATCTTTAGTCTGAAAGATATACTGATAATTTAAAAAATAAACTTTTAACTAAGTATTTAATTGTGTATCTGCCATAATGCAATTATCTGTATTTATGATTCAATGTGAGAATCATTTACTTTAACATAGTTTTTTTTAATTTTCAAGACAATATCAACTATATTTAATTAACTTAGAATATACTTGTGAGTGTCTGAATTGAAGATTCATTAAATTTAAAAATTTAAGACTTTGTGAACTTGGAACCCAAGACAATAATATATTTTCATACAAAAGCAAAACAAACAAACAAAACTTTTGAAATAATAATAATTTGATTTATTAATAATGAGAAGAAATGTTTATAAATGTAGTAGAATATAAACAGTACCAATACCACACTAAGATTTTATATAATTATTTGGACTAATTAATAACATTATTGGGTCATCTATTAATCAGAATAACACACAGAACTATGTTTATATTGAAAACCCTAAGCTTGATTTTATACTCCTCAACTTAACAAACGCTAAGTTGGAGTAAGCATATTCAACAATACTTTTTAAAAATATCATCACTAGTTTCATGGATATAACTATCACAGCTAGATATATCTTTATATCAGATTAAGCTAATACTAAAATTAAACTAACTTAAATGTATAGGACAATCATTCATTAGAGATCAGTTATACTTTTTTAAAAATAATTTTAGTCCACATAAAATTATTCCCTCAATGTTTTAAAGATAATGATGTAATAGACTTACAAATCCAGTGGCAAAATTCTGGATGAAAATATTAAATTATTATGTGTGAATTGCCACTTATACCATATGCATATTTAATATACTTTAAAATAAATATTACTTATCGTTGGTTAGCTTGTGTGTGATAAAACTATCATAGCAACACAATTCAAACATGGATATACCTATGAGCCTTAAACTAGCTACAACTACCTGAAGAAATACATTTCCTCAAACAACATATCTTGTCATCACAAATCTAAAACAAATGCAACATCACCTACTGTGGTGGAATTAGCATTAAGTCATCATGAATGATAGGCAAAAATATAAAGATACTAGGCTTCTCAGAGCTGGAAAAGAATATGGTGGCTTCCAAAAATACCTAACTTCAAGGCAAAATGACGATGTCTGGAATTCATCTTCAGTACATCTGGGAACAGGAACACCCACCAGAAAAGCACAATCTGCTCATGGGATTTCCAATGCTTATAAATGTGATCGTCATCACTGAAAATACAATACAATACCCTCTTTTGGGGACAAGCACTATCAAATCATGGAAATACATTACAATAAGGATGGAGGATATTCTCTACTCTATAAGGCATATTCAAAAATTATAAACCAAGCCTAACTCTTGAGGCTAACAAAATCTAACTAATAGCAAGATATATACTTCACTTAAACTAACTAAGTTATTTCCAAGAAATTTATAAAATACAAAACGTATATCCAATGTTCGAACCAACAAAGCAATCTAAGTGTCAACTGACTACTATAGAAAATACTTTAAACTTAAATGCCTATAAAATTCTAGGCAAGGCACAATGCACACATAACAAAATATAAAATGCTAAAAATATAGTAACTAGTGGACTTTTAAGATTGTAAATTAAATGCAAGAATCTTTACTTCTCGATGAATATAGAATATTTGTAACTATTATCAATATAACATTCATAAAACAAATGAATGGATATTCTCTGATAAACTTCTTTAGTAAATTTAAAATACAAATTGAGTAAAACATCCCATTTATATGAAAATAAGACTGTGATATTTAAATCTCTATAATAAAATTATTAAATAGAAACTAGCTAGTGTAATGCTTGATAAATAAACTAAATCTACTTAAGAATGGCAAGAAACATTTGCTCATTCAAATAAACCTATTTTGTTTTAAAATTATAACCCTAGTTTACCTGTATATTTATGCAAAAAGTGTTACATAAAAATTTAATAGCATAAATATTTTTATGGTTTCATTCTTTTTTTAAAACCAATAAAACAGACCATAAAAATAATAATACATTAATTCAAGTTCATATTTAGGCTCCGTGATGATTTTTCCATTTCATAATGTGTAGACAATTTATCCAGTTTAAGATATCTATTTAAATTCAAAGCTTCAACTAATACATTTATACACATGTCAATCATTTCCAAACGAAAATATTCAGTAGTTCTTTATATAAACACTTCCACTTTCTTTTATCTTTAAAGATAATTTTAAATATTAGAATAATAAAACATCGTAAGCATAAACATAAGTTGGCACTGGAAAATAAATTATTCAGCTGAGTAGCATAAGTATAATAAGTATAAGTATAATAAGCTGGCATTGAAGAAAATAAATTATTCAGCTGAGTACATGTTTTTATATTTATAATCCTAGGTTCAAATGCAGAATAATTATAATATATATTTTTAGTTAACTTTCACTGTTCTTCTTTAGATAAATGCATTTTTTTAAAATAGAGCTCTTTTTTTAAAACGTTTCTTAATATTTAAAAATGTATTTCTTTTTTTTAAACAAATTTTCTTTAATTTATTTTTAAACATAAGAGTAGACTTTGTTTATAATTAAGGACGCTCCTTGGTTTATGTGCTACAATCAATGGTCATAAAGCTACTTACAAGTACTGGCAACTATAACCAAAACATGTATTTGACAGAAAAGTTCATTAATAATATTTTTAAATTCTCTTAAAGTTTTACTTCCAAACAAATTCTTTTCATACTACTGGCATAAATGAGAATTAGTATTTTAAACTACATATTGTCCACAGAAACATTATTCTGTTAAAAGCATATTTAAATGTATATATCATCTATTAAGTAATAAAGTATTAAATTTAATGTCACTTTTAATTTATAAAGACGCTAATGCATTTCCATTTTTAATATTCTAAAATGTTTGAATGTCTTTTTTTTTAAATTTCGTCTTCACATGTATTTTTAATTTAATAGGAGACATACTATAGTTTAGTGCAATAAAGTCTTTAGCCATAACAATACTTAATAATTTAAGTTTTACTTCTAAATAAAGAAAAATGAATAGATCAAAATTAAATGAAATATGAGATGCTGTATTTTCTTCAAACATTTTACTGTAAATTTTAATGTCTCAATTGTAATGAAAAACTGTCAGAAAAACGGATTACCTTTTCTTCTTAGCCCCCAGACATCACAGGATGATTTAAAATAATGGTTTTAAAAACATACTTTTATTTTTTTAGAAAATATAAAGTTTTTAAAAATTACTTTTTATTAAGGAACTTTTAAGTTTCAGCCACACATTTTTAAAACAGATCAGCAACTGAATGACCCCTTAGATCTCTCTTTATCTCACAATTTTTCATTCCCCTACAATTCATTTAAAAACGAATAAAAACTATTTTTTATTAAAGACAAATCAGCCGTGAAATCAATCTACTGACGTAATCAATATAATCTTTCTATGCCATGTGACCTTCAGCTGGAAAGTCAAAATTTTATTATTAACAAATATTGTGCAATAATTTTTTTTAAATGATATTTTATTCAACCCATAGTAATAAATATAAAATTTAAAGTTATACTCTTTATTAAACCCATAAATATTTCATTGAAATAATTTTATCCACACATTTGTTTTATTTATTTATTTTAAACAATATTGGAATTAAATTACTTTTTTTTATGTTTTCATGTCAATACATGCACATTCTCACATACGAATGCAAGTTAATTGTTTAAAAGTTATTTTTAAAACTACAACAATAGAATGTTAATGAATATTTAATCTTAATAATTTTTATAACTGAATGTTAAACTACAAAACTAATAACAAAATATTCTTATTTTTTAATAAAAACTTATATATCATTTTTTTTTAAAAAATTTATTACTTAATTATTCCGACTTATTTATAATATCTAATTATTATTCTTTAGACATTAAAATGGATTACATAATAATACATTTAATATTACTTACAAACTGACAACTATTTCTGATATCTTTCTTTTTTTTAAAACTTAAATTATTATTTAGAATCTCTTACCAACCTAACTCATATATATATATATTAAATACTTAGACATAATTTTATAATACAATAATGATTACAATCAATACAAGATTATCCTATTTTAGTCATTAACTAATTTAATTTTCATTTTTATCATTATTATTTTTTTAAAAATCAGACAATTTCAAACCAAAAGGTTAAGCTAAGATAACCTTTGGCTCCTTCTGGAACTAAGTGAAACTTCAGTTAGGTACAATATATATATATATATTGTAACGATATATAAATATGTCGTTACATTAATTTAAAATAAAAACTTAAAAGTTCGCAAATAAAAGTAAAAAACTAAACACTAAAATTAAAATGTTTGTTAAACATATACATTCGCACAGATGCCAAACTTTAAAAATATTTTTTTAAAAAAAAAAACAAATAAATAAGTATTTGAACGTACTTTTTTATAAAAAAAAAAGTATAAGATTTAAAAATAAAAACAGGTATTAATTAATTCTTGTAATCTGTAAATGGAAATGATTGTTTATAAATTGTTTGAAAAGCAAGCTAGCCATGGGCTCTTGTATAATTAAAATGATCTGATGAAAGATAGATAAGAAAAAAGAGAAATTAGCTTGACCAATGGAAGCACTAAGCCTTGGCTCGGACCCTAACGAAAGTGATGGATTAGTGACGTTTTGTTGATTGAATCTGTGTGGATAATATAAAAAGGGAAATACAGTTTTTTCGGACAGTTCCAGCGTTGTGTGTTTGAGAGGTGGTAGGACGCACATACCACACTCTCTATTTAAAAAGGAAAAATGAAAAGACTGTGATACCTTGAACCAGCTATTGCCATCTCCAGAACATTATCTTCCAATGGAGGCGTCGCGGGAATTAAAAGCAGAAACCTGGACTCTTCTACCGTGAGCTATGAACTTTACAAATTAACAACAACCAAAAAAAGTAATTAAGAACTTTCGTCAGTGATTTTTTTTAAAGATTCAGCTAATTTAAATTTTAAAATGAACTCTTATTTGATTTTCAAATTAATAATTGATTGTTTAAATTTATATAGTTAAGTTTTGCTAAAATCATTTCCATTTTATTATTTTTATTTGTAGTAATATTTATTGTAGAAATTATTAAATGCATTACATTTAAGTTGGGTATAGACGTTGCATAGATTCGTTAGCGGTTGATTATGTTGTGGTTTTCACATTCGATTAGAATATATGGGTCAACGATATCACTGCAAGCATCTTACGATGAATGCTAATGGGATTTGTATATTCCCTATGCAAGTGACGTTTATCGATGACTTTGTATTTTGATCGGTTGTGTTTAATTTGGAATGTTTTTGACCATGGAATCTGTGCAGCTGATCTGTACTCAACATTTTAAAGCAAATTTATAAAAATAATCTGTGCGAACATATTTAAATGTTAAATTTAAGTCGGGCGTGAATGGCTATATAGTTTTGTAAAGTTATATTAAGGGAGGGTAATCTTAGGTTATTCGTTTCGTGGTTGAATTGGCTCAATGGATTGGATATATTTGTGTAATTAGTAGATGTAGTATGAGGTCCGCTATGGGCAGGATTGCATATATACGCCACACACCTTCTGTTTGCCTATGGATGGGTTTGTAAGTCGGCAGAAGACCGCAGTCCATTCCTATGGAGTTTTTTGTTTATTGTTCTACTTGCCAACAGATGTAACATCCCTGTTGGTGGAGAGTCAATGTCTTCTCTAATTCTACTTACTGTTCAGATGTCCATTCCCGACAGTATAGTATTTTGTGTTGTCGTATCATGCTACATTGAATACATGAATGTATCAGATGGATTGGCGCCAGTTGATTGCGAAATTTGTTGCCTAAGGTTAAATCAGGGAAGAATATTTTCTTTTCAAATGCAGATCTATGTAGTCTATTCATACTTGACTATCTAAATAAAATATTAAACTCATTGAAATTTATGTAAATGTACAATTAAAGAGTAATATAAAAATCTAAAAATGTTAAACCTATTCCTCGAATTTAGAATGATTTTATATGTGCGTAAATAAATATTTTTATGTGTTAATTTCTGGCAGTGGCTTTTATTTATTTATATTTAAGATATAAATTAAGATATAGATTTTTATCTCTGCTACTCCACTGAGCTAGTGACTTGGGCTAACGATCGGAATATTTAAATAAAGTGGAATCTTAACAGCGCGTATCTGCCTACTTTACAAATTTTTCTAGGCTCAAATGCCTAGATGGCACCCTGGTAGTTGCAGATATGGTTTTTGCAGTTAGATTCGATCTTCATTTGCATTTCGATCGTTATAATTGGCGTCCCAAGTGTGGCCTTACCTCAGAGATTGACCCTGAGAAGGGGAATTGATGATGATGAAATTTTCTATCTTTAATAATCACGAGTGCCCTGAGAATTTTAAAAGTGAATCATGCCCGTAAATTTTTTTCTGAAATTGTATAAATATATTTGTTGTATTGATGTGGAGTTACAGTTTGAAATTTTGTCTTAAAGGTACTGCCAGTAAGAAAAATTGCGCATATGTAAAGAGAAATACGAGGAATAAAAAGTAATAAATAAAACGTAATTAATAAATATAAATCATAATTTTTTTTTTTAAAAAAGTCTTGTTTAAAATCTAATCGTTTAACTTGCCTAAATAATACTTAAAAGTTGAAGAAAAGAAACTTGGAAGGGAGGGGGCAGAAATTTAGCTGGTAATAGGGAATCAACAGTCAATTTTTTTTTTGTAATCATTATATTTGTGTGTAATTACTGTTTTGTCTTGTAAAAAAAAGTTTTGTCCTTTTGAAATTTTCATATATAATCAATTTGTGTAACGTAATTACTAACACTAAGTAAATTCTTTTTTTTTTTTTTAATGTTTTTGTTTTTTGAAGAAGTTTACTGATATGTAACGATATATAAATATGTCGTTACATTAATTTAAAATAAAAACTTAAAAGTTCGCAAATAAAAGTAAAAAACTAAACGCTAAAATTAAAATGTTTGTTAAACATATACATTCGCACAGATGCCAAACTTTAAAAATATTTTTTTAAAAAAACAACAAATAAATAAGTATTTGAACGTACTTTTTTATAAAAAAAAAAAGTATAAGATTTAAAAATAAAAACAGGTATTAATTAATTCTTGTAATCTGTAAATGGAAATGATTGTTTATAAATTGTTTGAAAAGCAAGCTAGCCATGGGCTCTTGTATAATTAAAATGATCTGATGAAAGATAGATAAGAAAAAAAGAGAAATTAGCTTGACCAATGGAAGCACTAAGCCTTGGCTCGGACCCTAACGAAAGTGATGGATTAGTGACGTTTTGTTGATGGAATCTGTGTGGATAATATAAAAAGGGAAATACAGTTTTTTTTCGGACAGTTCCAGCGTTGTGTGTTTGAGAGGTGGTAGGACGCACATACCACACTCTCTATTTAAAAAGGAAAAATGAAAAGACTGTGATACCTTGAACCAGCTATTGCCATCTCCAGAACATTATCTTCCAATGGAGGCGTCACGGGAATTAAAAGCAGAAACCTGGACTCTTCTACCGTGAGCTATGAACTTTACAAATTAACAACAACCAAAAAAAGTAATTAAGAACTTTCGTCAGTGATTTTTTTTTAAAGATTCAGCTAATTTAAATTTTAAAATGAACTCTTATTTGATTTTCAAATTAATAATTGATTGTTTAAATTTATATAGTTAAGTTTTGCTAAAATCATTTCCATTTTATTATTTTTATTTGTAGTAATATTTATTGTAGAAATTATTAAATGCATTACATTTAAGTTGGGTATAGACGTTGCATAGATTCGTTAGCGGTTGATTATGTTGTGGTTTTCACATTCGATTAGAATATATGGGTCAACGATATCACTGCAAGCATCTTACGATGAATGCTAATGGGATTTGTATATTCCCTATGCAAGTGACGTTTATCGATGACTTTGTATTTTGATCGGTTGTGTTTAATTTGGAATGTTTTTGACCGTGGAATCTGTGCAGCTGATCTGTACTCAACATTTTAAAGCAAATTTATAAAAATAATCTGTGCGAACATATTTAAATGTTAAATTTAAGTCGGGCGTGAATGGCTATATAGTTTTGTAAAGTTATATTAAGGGAGGGTAATCTTAGGTTATTCGTTTCGTGGTTGAATTGGCTCAATGGATTGGATATATTTGTGTAATTAGTAGATGTAGTATGAGGTCCGCTACGGGCAGGATTGCATATATATGCCACACACCTTCTGTTTGCCTATGGATGGGTTTGTAAGTCGGCAGAAGACCGCAGTCCATTCCTATGGAGTTTTTTGTTTATTGTTCTACTTGCCAACAGATGTAACATCCCTGTTGGTGGAGAGTCAATGTCTTCTCTAATTCTACTTACTGTTCAGATGTCCATTCCCGACAGTATAGTATTTTGTGTTGTCGTATCATGCTACATTGAATACATGAATGTATCAGATGGATTGGCGCCAGTTGATTGCGAAATTTGTTGCCTAAGGTTAAATCAGGGAAGAATATTTTCTTTTCAAATGCAGATCTATGTAGTCTATTCATACTTGACTATCTAAATAAAATATTAAACTCATTGAAATTTATGTAAATGTACAATTAAAGAGTAATATAAAAATCTAAAAATGTTAAACCTATTCCTCGAATTTAGAATGATTTTATATGTGCGTAAATAAATATTTTTATGTGTTAATTTCTGGCAGTGGCTTTTATTTATTTATATTTAAGATATAAATTAAGATATAGATTTTTATCTCTGCTACTCCACTGAGCTAGTGACTTGGGCTAACGATCGGAATATTTAAATAAAGTGGAATCTTAACAGCGCGTATCTGCCTACTTTACAAATTTTTCTAGGCTCAAATGCCTAGATGGCGCCCTGGTAGTTGCAGATATGGTTTTTGCGGTTAGATTCGATCTTCACTTTCATTTCGATCGTTATAATATATATATATAGTAACAGGAATCCTCCAATATAAAATATAAAACTTTTTTACTACTTATACTAAATCTAATTATTTATTATTTTAAATCTAGTTCTAATTAAATTGTATTTAAACATATTAATTTTTAGTAAGACCCTTTTAAGGAAACCCTGTTACTCAAGCAGAGAAATAAATATGATTAATATTTACATATCCATCATACCCCTGGTCAGACTGAGATTTAATAAAACATTAAACCAACAGTCACCTTTCCAGACCAAGGTAACTCTCTCCGGCTGCATAAAATGTGAAACACCTCATGGGGATTATTTATAAAGGGTTTAAACCCAGAGTGCCATCCAATACTTACACTGGAACCCATGAAATGTCACTAACATGTTTTAAGCACTTGACCCATGGCTAGTTCTTAAACATGAAACTGACAATGCATTTATTTGGATAAATGGAGAGAGAGATGTAAAGAACACTAATAATTTACATCAATTTATTTACAGACAATAATAATAATAAGAAAAATAAAATATAAAACATATAAGAGATATTATATATTTAACAAATATGCATGCTTATGAGTTCTATTCAGGGCAAGATTTTAACTTTTAATACTAGTATTTAAATTTTTAAGTTTTAATAATGATGCCATGCATAATAATTACCTAGGTATAAGTACAGCATAGTTTTTGGTTTATATCTGCAGTTTGAACATAGTCTCTGGTTCCATGAGCAGTTTAAATAGTCTCTGGTTTCCGTAAGTGGTTTGAATACAGTCTCTGATTTCCATAAGTAAGTTATGCACAGTCTTTGGTTTTTTGTATGTGGGTGATCACCTTTTCTTCGGATCCAGTCAGATTCTTGGTAAGTTTAGGTGTAACATCAATGCAGCTTCTTGATTACTTGTCCTATGGAATGTCTGGTTCTCTTAATTTGATGGAGTGGGTTTAAACATGGGCAGAAGATGAGTCAGAGTAAACTACCATGACATTTGGCTAATGGCCCACAGAAGATGAGTGGAGGAAAATAGCCGAACACTGCATTTGGATCTAGCCACTCATTTTTCTTTTAAACAATAATAATATCAATACTAATAATCTATTAAAAACTAATCCAATAATAATAATCTAATAATCATTGACAATAGTGTTAACCACACAATCAATACATTCGATCTTTTAATTAAAAATTACATTCCTTTATTTTCTTAGTTTAATTAATCTGAAATTAGCTATATTGTTCAACTAATCAGTCTGGAATATTAGTTTTGTACTACTTATTTTAATTAATCATAAGAATTTTTTGTTTAATTAAAAATATTTTTTTACAAAGAGTGTTTTTGACAGAATTATACTAAAAAAATAAAATAAAAGTACATAAAAGAAAGATACCTTATAATTAATAATTAATTTCTAAATTTTCTTTCTATTTCAAAATCTTAAATTATTATTTTTAAAAAAATAATAAGTACATCATGTAAACAGTATATACACACACTTACACAATGTGTGCATATACAAACCATTACTATATATATATATATATATATATATATATATATATATATATATATCGTAGAACATTCTTGTTATAGCACATTACTCAGAATTATATATAAACAGACTCATAGTAAATCATTTTAATAAATGTGCAAATACAATTTTACTTTTAGTTTATTAATGGCCATTCATTGAGTCTGATAAAAGGAGAATTGTGTAACATTAGAATGAGAATGTTCTGTGATTTGATTATAATCTTACACTTTGCATATTTAAGCAGTAGTGAAAGTTTTTTACATGGTGTTGAAACTAATAATATATATATATATACTGTTTCCGAACCACCGTACAGCCCTTTATTACCTCAGTTGTAATAATTTCCTGATGAGCATATTGTAGGAAGGAACCATTGATTGGCTTTCCCCAATACAGATGTCACCCCTCCTCCCCACAACAATATTTTCTGCTCATCAGAGGATGTAGCACCATAGAGGATGGAAACACCTAGAAATTTCTGTATTTGGTTTCCCAAATGGCACCACTAGAGTTCCATCTCACTACAACCTGACTTACCTAGGTCTAGTTATGCCAGACATAGTTCAGGAGGCATGAAATTCTCATGCACAAAAGCAGTGAATAACTAGTGATGCAAAAATAGAACTGAACAAGTAAAATTAATATTAAGTAACAACAGTTTTATTAACAATGATATTGATAAGTCCTTCCAATAAAGTTCATCATTTATTTCAAATGAAGGTTCATTTTAATTTATCTTGTGTGAAGAAGTCAAAAGGTCTTTTATCAAGTAGATGTCTACCATATAGCATTTTATTATTTTTAAATTTATCAAGGTAGGTAAACAGGTAATATAAGCAATTCCGGATTTGTGGATTATTTATAATGCAGTCAAGTATAGATGTGCATTTATACACACAAGTTTCATTATTTTACTTAGACACAACCAATATGCATGTAAGCATTTGTAATCTTCATTTAATTATTCTAGCATAAATATTTGTTATTTTGTGGACTATTTATAATCCAGTCAAGTATAGATGTGCATTTACACACATATGTTTCATTATTTTACTTAGACATAACCAATATGCATATAAGCATTTATAATCTTCATTTAATTATTGTAGCATGAATAGTTGTTATTTGGTCTACCACAGATGTATATGTTTACATATAAATTTATCAGCAGTTTCATTTAGAATCTTAATTTAATTATTCTGATATATAGCCCAGATATTTATTTTTTAGTTAACATAAACATATAAGTTTGTTATCAGCATTTCCGTGGTGGTAGAGCATTTATAATTTTGAATATAGAACACAATTAATGTTTTCATATTACTCCATTAATTTTTTATTATAAACTTTATTATAGAATTAATAATTGAATTATTATTATTTTTAATGCTTACCTTTTGACTTGTTGTTTTCTTTCAATAACAATGGGGCTTGATGAATGGCACTGTAGACTAAGACTGCAGCTTACTTCATGATCATGGATAGAGAGAAAAAGCAGGCTAACTGCCCATGTTAAATTGTTTCTTTATGGATATACTAGATTTTTCTCTCTTGCTTTACTTAATAAAACTGATAAAAAACAAATACTCTCCAATAATATGAATTTTCCAGCCTATTTATACTTTCTCTGCTTGTTTTATCCAATACAACTGATAAAAAAACTACTCTCTCTCCTAATAATCTGAATTTTGCAGCCTATTTATACTCTCTCTGCCCATCAGAATGGATTCACTTTTCATGACCCTTGCTTCAATTGGTGTGTGTTTTCCTCCATGTTTGTGCCATTTCCTCCAGCTCATTGGCTATTCTTTTTGGCAGTAGAAGACTGTTTTCAATTATCTGGCTATGTGTTTTCAAATTTCTAATTAATTTGAAATTTCCTTGCCTGGAGCATTGACTTAATACCTAAGTTATTTTGCCTTACAAATTATTTTTCTGAAATACAAAATAAGCTTATCTTTTTTTAATTTTAAATATATATTTTTCTTTTTTACTTTATTGATTTTTTTTTTTTTGGATTGATGAATTTTAATAAAGATTTATACTTTTTTTAATTGCACATTTAAACGTATTTATTTTCTTTTTTCTTTCTAATTTGACCAAATTATCTTTTTTTTTTCATTGTGGTCAATTTTCATGATTTCTTTGTTTCTTTAAATTTTTAGTTTTCCTCAAACATTATTAAGTCTTTTCTTTTTTTTTAATAACAAATCATGCTAGTCTTTTTAATTGGGGGGGGGGATCTTCTGAATATATACGTGGAACAGGATATCTGTTTCAATATATATATATATATATAATAGGAATATTTAAAATACTTTTATTTAATATAGTATAGTGAGGCAATTTTTCTGTAAAATATCTATCTAGAAGAATATTAGTAATTTCTCATAGAAAAGCAATTTTTGAAATGGCTATATTTATTCTATGAGATGATCTTTATTTCCCAAAATATTCACAACTATGATATATTAATTCAAAGTAGTAATAGAACTATAAGACAATAATGGTATAGGAGCCAAAATTATAACAATTTTATACCTTATTTTACAAGTTGGGAGAAATGGTTAAATTAATATATATTATTTTGGTGATGGTGGCTGTAATATCATCTAGTAATTGAGAAAAAATTAAGCAGTTATTCAACCAATCATGTTACAGACATTTACATATTCTTTGTCTAGTTCTTATAGTCATGGTATTAACATTATAATATTACATAAAAATAATGAATTTAAAATTATGCTTGATATGTTCTGCTTGTGAAGGTCATGGATTGCTTTATAGTCACTAGGTAGAGCAGTTTGTATTATAATCTCTGTCAGTCTAACTCTTTAAACATGATTTCCTATAGCAATAGTTCCAGAAGATTATATTTTTCCTTTTTCAATAACTGTAGTCTTTATCCTAGGATAGATAGTCTGAAAATATTAAATAGTTCATTAATTTTAGACACCATTACATAGCTTAGAAACAATAATTTGTTGTTTTTTTAAACTCAGAGAAGTTTGCATATCTCTTCTTACATGCTTATAAAATTGATATCAAATTTATCATCTCCTTAGAATGCTATTGTGGAGAAGAAAGAAGAAAAAAGTTGTATTGATAAGTGATTCCATTTATATCTTACATATCACAATATGACAGATATTTTTGTTGTTTAATTCAAGCATAGTAATTTATAAATACTTCACTACAGATTTAGAATTGATTGTTATAAAAGTAACATTGATTTTACTATAAGGGATTTTAATATATAAACAGCATTAAACTGTTTCACATGCTCTTTGGATTTTAAATATAAAATGAATGAAAAGACTTTATCATATGGTTGAAGTGTTAATATTCATTCATTTTATATTTAAAATCCAAAGTGCATGTGCAACAGTTTAATGCTGTTTATATATTATTGTTTATAAAAAACATTGCACTATATAAAATAATTGACTTATAAGGGATTTTATAATATTATATCCAGAAAGTTATGTTATATGGATTATTTCAAAGATATTTTAAAGAAGGGCAATATCAATTGTTTCCATTGACAAAATATGACAAATAATATATATTGAGAGTTACAATTAGATATGATGATGAAGTATTTCAAGAAAACAACTTTTTGCTGGAGAAATTAAAAGCTAACATCACAAAATATCAAGTTAACAGAAAAAAGAGAAGCATATTCTATAATTGATGTGTTTTGTATAATTATTGCAAAACTAATTTTTAAAATAATTTTTTTTTTTTGGATTGGAACAGGTATGCTCATTTATAAGTGGCTGTTTTTTTTTTTTTTTTTTTTTTTTTTATTTTATTATTATTATTATTTTTTTTTTTTTTTTTTTTTTTTTTTTTTTTATTATTATTATTATTATTATTATTATTATTATTATTATTATTATTATTATTATTATTATTATTATTATTATTATTATTATTATTATTATTATTATTATTATTATTATTATTATTATTATTATTATTATTATTATTATTATTATTATTATTATTATTATTATTATTATTATTATTATTATTATTATTATTATTATTATTATTTAAATAAGTAATATTCAAATTTATTTATTAAGGCTATGGATCATATGAAATTAAAGAAAAAGGTTTTCACATTTATAATGTATGTGCCTTTCTGATTTTTATAATAGTTCAATGATGCTGTGTTGAGAACAGATGGAACCCTCAAACCCAAACCCAAGAGAGAGAGAGAGAGACATTCTAAAGATAATAGTGACCATCTTATCTTTAACCTAAATTCTGATTTATATAGGCCAATCTGAAGCATCTTGTAAAAAAGTAATGGATGTAAAAGTGAATAGAGTAATACCTTCACTTTCTCAATCCAAGATAATTCATATTGGCCTATATAAATTAGAATTTAGGTTAACAATAAGATGGCCACTCTTATCTTTATAAAGTCTCTATCTTGTGTTTGGGTTTGAGGGTTTCCTCTGTACTCAACACAGCAGCATTGAGCTATTATAAAAATCAGTAAAGCACATATGTTAAAGTGAAATCCTTTCTCTTTAATTTAATATTATTTAATTAGTAAATGGTTTATGCTAAACTGTTTAACAATCAATCATAATAAAACAAGGGCATTCTCTTTTCTTATAAATACTCCTCTTATTCTTTTAATATCACTATTTAAGTCTCTATAGAGTTTATTCCAATAGTATTTGTACTTGTGGTAATATTATTTTTGTTGATAACTTTTATTGTTGGTGTTTTTATTAATTCAAGATTAAGTCATATTGCTTAGTTATTTTCTCAATTATGCTAGATTAATTATTTGTTAGTTATTCAGTGAAATTCTTGTCTAGGTTCATTTTGATGACTATTTATGTTACTTGTTATCAAAGTATATTGTCTTATAATAACTCTATTTGAGATGGTTGTACTATTTATGAGTATTCCCTAGCTTCATTATGTATATTATAAAATTGTACTATGCATATTATTTTGGGTAGATGTAGATTAACATCTGTGCATGAGATTTATGAGATTTCTTATGTTTTTTGTGTTTAGCTTTTTAAGTATAGAGTGATTATTGAAATGTATCATCATTGTTGTTCTTTTTTATGTAGTAAAGTGTTCATTATAAATACTTGTTTAGCTAACAACTTCCGCTTGACGTTGTCAGAGTAATTCTTTTGTTTTTGATTATTCAATAGATGTTGCCCTTATATCATTTTATATCTTTAAAAAATGTTTGAAACTGGTTGTTTTTTTATTGAATTAACATCTGCTGCATGTATTGCACATGATTAATATATATATTCTTTTTTCTTCTTGTTTATATATATATATATATATGATTATTGTATATATATATTCTTATCTTTTTTTATACATTTGTTATTATTTTGGAGATAGTTTATAGATTTTAAAATAATTAATTATAAATCTATTTTCAATAATTCTTGGCTAATTTTTTGTAAGTTTATTAAATCTTTTAGTAGTTGTAAATTTCAATTCTGTTATGAGGGAGGTAAAAATGGGTTAATCCATTTTCTACTTGTATATAATATGGCTATGAGTATAGTTTTTGAAAGATTTATTGGTGATCTGTAGGTATGCCTGGCAATGGTAACATTATAATTTATTTTGTGTGGCTAGTTTGTTATTGACACTTTCGATTTATATATGTGTGTATTATAATAGTAATAAAATAGTTGAGTTAGCTGATGATATTATAGATCATACCTCATATTATATCCAAGAATCTGCTTTGTCATTTGACCTTAGACATTCTAATCATTTATATTTTGTTACAATTTTAATAAACTTACTATAAAAAAAAGTCGAATGGCTTATTGCTAAGGAGTTTCTAAGACGTTCAAACATGGAAGCGATACATCTGTCATCATTAATGTTCTTTGAGTTTCGGAGTCGACTACTTTAAGGCTGCACCAAACGATTCAGAGCAATTTATAATTGTTCAGATAAATATATTCAATTTTATTAATAACTATTTAATAGTAATAATAACAAGTCAGATGTCACATGACTAATATATAGCTTGCACAATTAAGAGCGTGCTAATAGCTCTAAACAAGCTTTTTTTTTTATTTATGATAAATGCTACTACAAGAGAAGGCATTCAAATCATTTTTATCTTGGATTGTCCCCATCCTCAGACCGGTTTCGACCTATGGGTCTCTTCAGTGAGGAGTTGGGACATTAGATCTAAAAAACCAACTCAAGCAAAGCAACTATTTATTAAAATATTGTAATAAAATAAAATTTTCTAATTTGATATATAACTATTTGTAAAAATAATACATTTAAATAAGTTTGTGTTTAAATTTTGGAGATTACAGATTGAACAATGGTAAAATCATATTTTTGTTTGTACAGTCAATTAATCGATACTAATTTAATAGCTTACGACTAACTTTGGATCTTTATCTTCTAGCTAATAATATCTAATTTTCCATATATCATACAATACTAAATAGATAATCTGGAGAGTTTCATATGAAATCCACAGAACTGTACCACTATCAATGGTCTTTGAATTCCAGAATTTGCTAATTAACGACTACATCTAATTATGCAGAATATCTTAATATTATTTAAATAAATATATCAATTTTATTAATAATTACTTATTAAAGTACATTAATATAATAGTATAAAGATCTCTAATTTAATAAATAATTATTAGTAACATTGGTATATTTGAATAAAAAATGGTAACTGTTTGAATTGTGAAGCGTATAGATTAAACCAGGCCAAATCCTACTTTTGTTTAGACAGTTAGCAAATCCATATTAATTTACATTAATCAGACTAATTTTAGATCCTTATTTTCTAACAATTAAATTCCAATTTGCCAACGATCATTGGTTGGATAGCAAATTTAGTTATAGGGTGACCTAAGAAGTAATTTTTAGCGTGCTTATGACCAACGAAAATTCCAAGATAAATTTCAAACTCAAAATATGTGCATGCTGAATGTCCTAACCACTATGTCATATAATCTTTTTTTTTCTTGCATTAAAACCCAATTCTTTATTGATGATTTTCTTCACTTCAATTTTTTTAACTCTTAAAAATTTATTATAAAACGTTATTAATTCTAACAACTACATCACATAAAACAAGGTAAAACTCTCTCCATACAGTAGTGCCACCCTGTGCCAACCAGAGTAATCAATGGATGCTAGAAGGCTTGTGCATAAAATTCCTATCTAGTGCCAACTCATCCAATATCCCCAGACTAGTTTCTGTCTTATGGCCTTCGTCAGTGAGGAGTCTTGGATGAGTAGGCACTAGATAGGGATTTTATGCACAAGCCTTCTGGCATCCATTGATTACTCTGGTTGGCACAGGGTGGCACTACTGTATGAAGAGAGTTTTGCCTTGTTTAATAACAATTATGTTCTAGTATAAGAGATAGTGATCATGTGATGTTTAGTGGTTTAACTACGTCACATACTAGTTAGATGCATAACGACATTAGTTCCAGCTTTGAATCCTAGTTTTCAATAATTAAGGCAAAATGCAGAAACCAATCAGTCTGGAGATAAGGATTTTATAAAAATAATATCATTTGATATGGGGAGTTAATATAAAAATGTGGATATGGGTTTCTTATTATTGGTTGATTGCAAATTTTAGTTTGAACACCATTATTAATATAATCAATTTTATCAAAAATGAGTTTTTATTTTAGAAAATGTTGGTTTAATTTGTATTTTTAAATAAATAAAAATAATACAACGATTTATTGCTCATGAGATTCGAACATAGAAAAATACAGAGGTGAGCTAAGATTCACGAACGTTGAGCCTCAGAGTCTTCGCTCTATTGTTGCACCATATTATGCAGGACTATTTTTTAAAAATTAAAATATATATTCTAAAGAAATGTAAATCTTATTTATTGTTAATTCGAATTAATTATTTATTTGTCAATAATTCTATTCATGGTATGGCGGCCACGCATTCACATGCTACTTTTACATTTTAGATTTGAACATAGGCCAGATAAAATTAAAACCTTTTCCAGGTTTCAGTTAGATTTTGGATTTTTTTCTCCCAAGTAATCAACTAGGCTAACCATTCAATATTTGTAGATAAATGAGTATCTAGTTATTTTTAGCTGGAGGATAAAATAAAAATGGAAAATAACTTAAAACCTTATCACCTAGCAAATGAAAAGTTTGGACTGTTGGAATGCCTTTTACTCTGGATTGGGATATTAAAAATTGCCTTACCTACCTATTATCTGCTATGTTTACCCAATAGATTTATATTATATACATTACTTATTAATATTTAGGGTATATGAGCACAGACTTTCACACGACCCACCACTCTCCACACTATCTCATAACACTGATACACTTGAACACATATAGACTTTCACACGACCCACCACTCTCCACACTATCTCATAACACTGATACACTTGAACACATATAGACTTTCACACGACCCACCACTCTCCACACTATCTCATAACACTGATACACTTGAACACATATATCTTATATTTGTTCAAGTGTATCAGTGTTATGAGATAGTGTGGAGAGTGGTGGGTCGTGTGAAAGTCTGTGCTCATATACCCTAAATATTACATATATAAACCCAGGTATATAATAAGCCTGTGTGTTTCTGTTATTATAATAATAATAATAAAATACATTACTTATTTGTATTTACATTGATGACATTCTTAATTCTTCAAAATATTTTCAGCACTCAATTTTTTTACTAATATTTTAATTACTTGAAATAAACTATTAAAAAAATAGTTAAAATAAAAAGAAATGTGTTGAGGGTTTTAGGAATCTTTAAAGATAAGATCTTATATATATTTTATTATTATTAATAATTAAGGTATAAAATATATTTTCATAAAAAAGACAACTTGTATTACGTTTAAAAACTGTTAATTTTTAATTGATTATCGTTTATTTTTATTTTTAGCTTTGACAATTTGCGAACTTATAACACTGACACTATTGAGTTATCTCTTCGTGGAATAGATAAGAATTTTTCTATATGTGAACTAGACTGGTTGGCCGTGTATTCTGTGAAACATAATACAGATTATGGTCACGTAATGATTCCTAAAACGATAACTTTCTGCTCAAAGCAACCAAAGGTAAATTATGCATAAACATTTTTTAAAAGGTTTTTTTTCTACTCACCAATTATATTTTACATATTTATATATCAATCTATTCACTTATTTATTCTATAATTTATCATTCATCAAATCATTTATCGATAAATCCATTTCTTAAAACTATTCACCAAATAAATATCCATCCATACACCCATTTATCTATCTATACCAAAAATTAACAATTTTATTTAGATTTATAACATTTTTAAATTATAAAACTTGTTTTAAATATTTTGCTTTATTAAATTTATTAATCATAATCATAGCTTTAATGTGTTTATTAATAATATAGTACAACTAAATTCTGTAACAATTACATTCTTTTATCTTTAATAATGATGGTTTTTGATATTGTCAGGTCGGTCATTATATATATATTTAAAGATATATTTATTGACTTGATAATATATATATATATATTTTAGAGTATTCAGACCCAACCGACCAAACGAGATCAGCAATCATGTAAGTTTATGATTATATCTATATAATATTTAAGTGCAAAAAAAAATGTTATGGTAATAAATTTTTATTATTACTAGATGCTTCATTAACTGTTTAGAGACACTTTAATAGGTTAAACTCATGCCTATAACTAGATGAGAATCAAAAAATTATCAATTTTGATATATAAATTTAAAATCGTGTATTATTTCTGGGTTGGAAATTCCGATTGTTTTTTTTTTCTCAATGATGAAAGTTTATTCATCAAAAAAAAAAAAAAAAAAAACAGATACAAATACAGTTAGAAAAAGGTTTACAAGGAAGTGATTATATGGTAAATTGAAATTTCAGGAGCAACATGGTAAGAGGGCAAGGATATATGTGAAAAGGGAATGGGAAGTGGAAAGGGGAAAGTGTAGTCCAGGCCAGTCTGAGATGCATGTCTTCATTGAGCAAGCACCACATGGGTCCAAACATTTAAATGATTGAGTTCTATGACAGAGGCTGAGAGGATGAGAGTTGGAGGATTGCCAAGTATCTGTGAAAAGTGGAAGTGGGGTTAGTTTGGTATTTCTGGTTTTGAGAGAGTGAATTAGGTCCAATAGCTTTTGATTTGCTGAGGGTGCTCTCTGGTCAAAAATAATGGCACATCAGAACAACCAGAGTGCATAGATAAGGAAAACTGATAGTCTAATAGTTGCAAAGACCCCTGTAGTGTTCCTGAGTGAGGAAAAGCAGGAGTTGATGATATGTCTCACTCCAAGCAGAAAGGGACATTTAAGTAGGAAGTGCTGGAGGATTTCATTATCAGTTTTACAGAGCTGGCATAGTGGAGAGGTTGTTCTCGCACTACATGAATAGTGAAAGAGAATGGACTGATATTTTTACACTGGTTGATGATTGCTTATGTAAATATCATTAGATTTTATTATATATCTGTCTACATCTCACAATTATATATATATATATACATACTATTCATTCTTTTTTTCTTTCTATTTCTCTTTCTATGTATTAGAAATACGATTTTACCTTGAACCCAATCAAAAGATTGATGATGAGCATACTGAAGGGATATACCAATCTCTAAGACTATTGTCAGTAATGTTAATCAAGCAACAGTAATATTTCCTACACATCATCATTCACACACATACACATATATATGCCTCTACCAAAAGCATATCCATCTAATTACATATAATACAAATATGGCCTAAATGAACTGAACTCTCTGGGCATTTTTAATTTGTTTTGGGTTTGTACAATTCACTAGACTCAACTCATTCTAACGCAATCTCTTTGAAGAATGACCAAAAACACAGGTTCGATCCTTCATTCATCATGTGATAGTCTCTTCAGCACTGATCAGTTTCTTGGGACACAAAAGACTCAACCATAATTTTGCACTATTTAATTACTTAATTTAAAGTATCTTATTTAATTGATAAAATGCAAAAATAAAAATTAAAATGAGCTAAAGTTTTGATAATGAATTGTACCAAATTGCAGAAATACAAGTAAAGACCATTAATAAAGCATTGAATATAATATAATTTAACACACAGTGGCATAAATAATTTTCATTACACTCATTTTTATTATTATAAACTAAAATATTTTTTCTTCCTCTCCCACCTCTATGCCTGATTGATATTTTGATGATAAACATATTGAAAAAAAATATATATTTATAAAAAATTAATAATTAAATACAAAAAAAATTACATAACACATTTACAATATTGCATTTAATATAATTATACACACAAATATATAATTCATTTTTTAAAGTAAAATAAAAAGTAGTATTAAACATAATCAAATATTATAGCAATCATCATAATTAAATGTTAGCTCATTAACGTATGAATTAAAATTTTAACACATGTGATATATATATATATATTGTAATGAGATGGGCGTATATTGGTCAAAAGATGGTCATACATGGGGTGATGGAAAATCATCATCCACCCTAAGTAAAAACTTAAATTTGAAATATTAAAGTAATAATAAAGTTATTAAATGAGAGAAGATATTATTAAGAATATATTAAGTAAAAATAAAATAAAATTTAAAGTAAGAGATATTTAAGTAAGAGATATTAAAGTAATATTTAATATCGCAAAATATATAAGCAATTTTATATATTCAAAAAGAGCATGAGATCACAATAGATCTCTGTGAGATAAGCCAGTCACTTTTTAGAGCCAACATGATTAACTATAAATCCACCGGCTTTATCAATAAGTGAAAGGAAGCATAAGTACTCACCACTCATCATCATGAATGATCAATCAAAATACAAATAAATCAACAGTCAATCTGGTGACTGGATTAGAAATAGGTCTCCTATAGACCAGGCTAACTATTGAGCCTTTGCCAGCTTGAGCAATTATTTAACCTTAATTTGGATACACCATCTTAAGTGGTCATCCATCAGAATATATAAAAAACAAAACAATAATGTTAGGTTATTAAAACATACTGATCATCATCAATGCTCTGGCCACTTAGTACTATTAATGTACTGGCCAACTATAAACTTAATTCTAATAGAAATTAAACTAAAATAAAATGTAGTGCATGGGCTTTAAAGGATATAATCTTATGTGCAAACCAGGATGATAATGATTGATCATCATTGGATGCCCCAAAGCATTAATAATACATCCCCATTCATATATTCAACCATTATATTCTAATCTGGCTCAGAGAACATAAGCTCTATAACTGTTATGGTGACCAAGGGATAATGATGCAATACAATTTTAACAATTGAATGCAAGTTTATTAACAATAAAACAATTAATAAAATTAAGATCTATAGAATAAGGCTATGTATATAAATTAAGCTTTCTGATTTTGATTAACATACAATAAAAATTATCACAATTGTGATTTATAAAATACTATACACAATTCAAGTTATTACATTATGATTTACATATACGTTCCATGTAGGCACACAGATGCATGTTTTATAATATACAATGATTACGTTTTACTTTATATTTAACAAAATTAAAAAATGACTAAAATTTTACATATGTGTTCTATTTGACACTCATTAATATAATATACATACACAGAGTGCAGTACAATTTAAAAAATGGACATAATTGAATTGACATTTAATAATAAAAAAATGATTAAATTTTATGTGTCTATTTGACACTCATTGATATATGCACAGACATGTGCAGTATAATTCCTAGACATATTTTAATTGTTATACAATAAATGATTAAAATTTTACATATATGTGTGTGCATGTATATATGCACACTGACATTTACATACTTTAGTTTGACATAATAATAAAATTATTAAAAGTTATTTTCACAATTATTCTTTGTTGAAAATATATAAATCGTATTGTTTAATTATTTCATAATAGTTTAATGGTTTTTTTTTCTTAAAATATAAATTTCTTGACTGCTGATATAAGTTAAATCCTCCAGCAGGTATATTTTATTACTTAATACTTTTTGACAGATTACTCTAAAAACAATTTGTTTTTTCATCAGGTTACTCTTAACTAATTATAATTTTCTCTCTCTTTTTTTAAAGGAAATAAAGTCAATTTTATGACAGGTCACTTTTTGATTGTTGATTAATTAATTATCAATGCATTTAAATTAATCTAAAAGAATGTTTTTGATTTTAATTCAAACAAAATTATGCTTGCATTAATTAAAAAAAAGATTTTAAAATAATATTCTTCTATATATATGTCTTTTAAATTCTTCTATATATATGTCTTTTAAATGTTAATTCTGACTCTTAGAGTTATTTTTAAATGCAAGCAGAGTTACTTATTTGCATTACTCTCTTTTTTAAAAAATATAGAGTTTAAACAATTTAAGATAATACTGTTCTATATTATATATCTCTAATTTTTAAAATGTCATTTCAGACCAAAGAATATTAAAATAAAATAACTCACTGTACATACATGCTACACATTTATCTGTAGATTCCCTGCATGTATAGGTAAACAGCAGCATATGTATACCAATTCTTCAATTTTTTGGTAACTTGGTTCTCGGTGAGATTGGTTTACAGTCACATCAGGAAAAGAATTATTCAGGCATGGTTGGCAGTTCTCTTCTGTCTAGAACTTGATGAGCTACAGGCCAGCAAACTGTCTTGTCCAGATTTGTTGCTATGAATTTCAGCACAAAGAAGTGGGTCATTTTTTTCCATGTGAATTCAAACTCCACCATTGAACTGTAGAGCAGCTGCTTCCTCCTGTCTTGACTTCAGCTACATTTTCATGGGAATTCTGTCCAACTCTGCTAACTAATTCTGCAGCTAGCTATTCTGCTTTTCAAAAATATTATTAATCAAGCCTTCTGGACAGCTCTTACAAAATATATTTAGCCAAGACTAAATACCAGATTCTTCTGGCCAGTTTGTACAAAAACTATAAGCCAAACTGAACTGATATTTTTTTATCAATCTTTTTATAAGAATCACAGAGGTGATAAAAACACCTTAATTGAAAACAGAGTTTTCTTTTATTTCTCTAATCCCTTTTGAAAACAAATTTGAAATTTTTATCAAAGTGTGATGTATATGTTTTTACTTAGATAGAGAAATTTACCAATTAATTAAAAGATTTCAAAAATACATAATAGAAATTTTTACAATTATCAGAAACATGCTTGTTTTTAAAGTTCAAAATCAGAGTAAATGTTTTAATTTATAATAAAATTCTGTTTTAATTCAGAGTTATTTAACCCTTTATTTATTATTTTTATTCCAAGTGAAATGTAGAAAATGTCTACAAAAATTTATGTCTATGTTTATTTCTACTTTTCCTTTACTTTATATATATATATGTGCACACACAATTATGTTGCTGTGTGCCATGTAACCCAACCATTTACAATATATATATATTTATCAAGTTTCTGTGTTAATAAACTTCCAATTTCTGAAATATTTAGTCTTAGCAATGAGTACAGTTTATTTTTTCATAGTTCATCAATTGGTTGCTCCACTTGTCAATTATTTCAGTCTGATTATTAAATACACTTATTCCTTACATATAATTGTCATTTTCTTTTTATTTCATGTTGGTCACAAATGAGTAAGTCTATTTATTTTATCATTAGATTGCACACTATTGTATGGTCATTCTCCAGGTTAGAATGGTTAGCATTGATCTGTTTCTTCTTTCATGACCTATCCATGTTAACATTATCAATTGTTAAAATTTTGGAGGAAGTTAGTAACTGTCATCCCAATTTTTGGTCATGAAGAACATTTTTGAAATGATAATGAACATTACTTTTCTTTTCAGACTAGGGTTAGATTTTGTAACTTTTTTCTTCTATAGAGCCCATCCTAGGACAGAAATGCACATATATTGTTGGGAAACTAACAATTCATATTAAAGTAGCACAAATGCTTGATTTTCTGGGTCATTTCATAGTTATTTTATTATGATCTTAAAGATATGCTTCTCTCACTGAAAAATATACATTGTAATGTGTTTAACTTCACAACAGAAGAGTTTCTATTATAATTTCTTGGTTCATTTTCCATGGCAAAATATGTTCTGATTTAAATCAATTATCTAAGGCAATTTATAGTTACTCATCACTGCTTTCCAAAACTTTATCTAATACCTTAAGTGGTATATCTCAAAAATTATTTTATTAATCAACCTTTAATTATATGTTTCTTTATTTACAACATTTTTTTAAAATTTATAAATAAGAGAAAAAAAAAAAAATGGAGATAATTTTTTTTTGTACAAATTTGACTTTGACCAGAAGTTTAATAACTCAATTTGTTTCTTTTACAATAGATAAATTTCAATCCATTTTATTCTCTCTTTAATACAATCATAAAATATCCAAAAGTGAACTTCTGCCCACATTCTATTTCTACCACTGAAATTCAGTCTATTTTTACTCCCTTAGCATGTATATTATTATAATGGCTTTCATTTTATATTTGTAACTAACTGGCATAAGGTTGTATAAATATCTACACACATTGATGTAAAAGAAATACTAAATCAGAGTTTAAATATTAACAATTTAGTAAGATTTATTGTACTAAGTATACTTTCAGTACTTTCATACCATATTCATGATAAATCTGCAAAGAACATTAATTTTTTGCTGATTTGAATACTATTTGACTTTTGGTTTATTATATATTCATTTTGTGTAATGAACCATAGCTATTTTATTTTACATTTGCATTTGTTTCTTTATTTGCACATAATTTTAACAACACTGGGATCATAACTATGTCTGTGTTCTCTTTCATGATTGTGAAAGATGGATGAATTATCAGCCTTGAACTATGTCTTATATTTTCTATACATTAATGAATGCAATATATGGGTAAGAGAACAAACAGGTGTTACTGACCTCATTGAAAAAATTAAAAGACTGATGTGGAGTCAGGATGGACATATTGCTAGAAGAGATGACAATAGATGGACAATTGAAATCTTAAACTGTATTCCAAGAGATTGTAAAAGACCCAGAAAGAGACCACATGTGAGATGGATGGATGAAATAAAGTAGGCAGTGGTGATGAGGAAAAGAGAATGGAGATGGATTGAACTTGGAGAGACCTTCATCCTGCAGTGGATTGATAATGGTAATGATGAATGAATATATAGCAAAAAATCAGCAAAAAATTAATGTTCTCAGCAGACTAACCATGAATATGATGTGAAAGCATTGAATTTGGTACACTAAATCTTACTTAATTATTAATATTTAAATTCTGATTTAGTATTTCTTTTACATTAATAGTTATAATGGCAGAGTATCAAAATGTAATTATATATACCCATCCATAATTACTGAGAAGCTCCTAACTTAAATGTGCTGTGATATTTTATTTTAGAGATATGTTTATTTTACTATATAAAATAAATTTAAACTTAATAAGTAAAAACAATATGCTTCATATTTAAAATCAGAACATTCCATTTAGGAAAGACATTGATGCATTTTATTAATTAATTATTATTTTTCTTGTATGATTCTCAACACAAGTATTTAAATATATTACTATAAAGAAAATAAACCATTGATGATTGTGCAGCTATGAATCCATGTATTATTTTGGTCATAATGCATTTCATGTATATGGCCGTATTATTAATCTTAACTTTTTAATAGGTATTTAAATCTCTATAATATTGCTTCATGAAACTGTTGAATAGAGTGTTTGTTTTGAAAAATCGTCTTATATCTTAATAGCCATATAAATCTTAGCAGTGATAAGGCAAGTCTTATTGTCTTTTTATAACCAACCAAAAAGCTGAAATTTGATATTAAGTTTTTGAAAAAGAAATAATCTTGTTGAAAAATGGTTTTGGTGGAAACACATCATACAAAATGTTGATGCCCATATGAGTTGTTGATTCATCCAATAATATATTTTATAACATTTTTATAGGTAAATGGACTTCTAGTTGATACCATGATAAAATTTTGGTATATATCATCATCAATAGAAAGGAGGAGAAAAAAAAATTGTTGTACTTCCATCATCAGTAGATCTTTGCTTGACATTTGAATTGAAGTAGCTCTGTTCATAGTTTAATCATTTCTGTAAGATGTTATTTCAAATTTTACCAAATCAGATGCTGACAATTAGGAAAATTCTCCCATATGACTTAACTTTTATGAATTGATAACTTAACCTCAACTAATCCAAAACCATTGTTTTTAGATGTTTTTTAGAATATTGTATGATAAAAGTTCTGAACTTTTTTTACACAATTAACTGTTTATATATTTATTAATGTGTATTATTATTATATTGTATAAACTGCTCAAGATACACAATATGCCAAAAGATCGTTAAGAATAGAATTAACTATTTTAATTTTAATCAGGTAGAAAGTGAATAATTTAATCAAAAAATTATTGATGATTAATTTAATTATTAAATTGGTTTTAATTATTGAAGTACATGCTTTGAACTATTGTATGCATTGATGGAATATTTCTTCCTGTTAATATCTACCATGCTAAAGATTTGTCTTCAGATACAATTGATCCCAGTCCTCTTGAATATTTTTATAAGCATTTCTCAATGATAAAGATGTTATAGACCCTCCAGTAATTATCAATATCATCAATATAAGCAAGTATATTTATCTCTCTTTTTAGATATGAAAATTTTTTCTAGAAAGAACAATGTTGTTTTTTAAAAGGGAATTATTATGGACAGCAAATAAAGAAGAGAGGGATCATTAGATAATGCCTTTTGTAATCTGAAATATTGATGAGAGTCTTATGAAGTTTTCTGTTGCTGTTTATCTATTATTTATATAATTTATTAGTATCAATATAATATTTTTTTCTCAAATAACATAAAATATCTGTTGAGTTAGATAATAAAATTTAGCATGGAAGTTTTTCTGAAATCAATCTTTACTGAAATCACATCTCATAAATCATTTTGATTCATGTGGACATGATTTCATCATATCTAATGTTACATGATTAATGTGTCCTTCAATGATATAATAATAGATATGCAGCAATTTTAGTTGTTAAAAAGGGTTGGAGTTTATCTAATAATAATATTCTTCAAACTATTATAGGTCTTAAATGGATCATAAGTGGACTAATTGTATTAAGGTTCTTCACTATGATAAACAATAATTGTTTGGTAATAACTGGTCTATTCATGTATTCTATAATTAATGAGTCAAAAATACTTTGTAAGTGATTACCTTTCAGATATCTCAAAAATTTATATAAGTAAAATATCATAATTGAAAATCATAGTATTGTTTCAGGCTTTAGCTTATATCTTTGTTAAATCTCATTTTTAAAAAAGCCAAAGATGGTAATAGTTAATAAGATTTTTCAATCAATACCATGATATCAGATAGGATATTTTTAGCATATAGATGCTTGGAAATATTTCTAAATTTCATGATTCACCTGATTTCCCACTAGAATGTTGCAATTTTACTTTTCTGGTATATGAATTCCTCTCTGGTAATATGATCTTGTCTAGACATATTTTATAGTTATACAGACCAATTTTTAGATGACCCAATTTTATTTCTAAATATTAATACCTGCATATCTTCTTGAACAACTTCATATGATTTATTGTTAAAAAATGGTGATCATGTGATATAATTTATCATATTGATTGTTTAATATGTTAATTTTTTTCAATAATGTTATAAAGGAATGTTTTTTAAAATGTCTGGCATTTCTTTCATAAAATATCTTCCAAAGTTTCATGGATATATGATTTGATAATTTTTCATAAATAAAATCTCATATATTTGTTTATTGGATTTACATTTGTTGATATTCTTAAAGTCATTAATAATAATCAATTTTGACAAATCATTAATATTCTATTGTAATGTGAATAGGTTTTTTCCTCTAATATATGACTTGGAATTTGTTTTGTTATGGTGTTTGGTGTTAAATTAAACTTCAATCATGTTAATAAAAAATATTGTTGTGATAATGATTTTAGGGATTATCCAGAAATTAGGCAAAAAAGATAATATGATCAATTAGTGACAATAAACTGCTACTTAAAAAGGATTGAGATTTTAAAGAAAATACCTTACTCAGATATACATATTATGTAATAATAGGTATTGATTCACTTTCTTTGGGAAATATTGCATTTGGAAGTTCAAATCATCCATTATGACACATGAAATATTTTTTGTTTCTTATTTGTATGATTTATCTTATCATTTGGATTTCAGAATTCTTTTTATTTTTTTGTATTTAGTTTTCTTCTTCTTTTTTAAATAGAATTGATTTATTTTTCATTTGAGATGATTTCTTCTTTTAATTAAAGGATAATTGGAATGATGATGCATTTGATCTGCTAGGAAGGTTTTAATATGATTTTGGAATTTTTGACTCTTAATTTATGTTTTTAGTTTTATAATTAATAAATTAATTAGTATTAAAGAAATTATTTTTTTACTTCCATAGTCATGCCACCTAACATAAGCTTATGCAATCAATAAATGCCAGTGCTTAATAAATCAACATCCAGTGCTGTCCTAACTTACATCTCCAAGCTAGTTATCAGCTTTGGACTTTGATTCTGGGAGCAGAGCATCTGGATCTTTAGAGTATAATGTACTCATCCTTTAGTAACTATCTTTTATTTCTTTGTTTTATTTTATCAAGCTATCTAGCCAAATTGAAAAAAAAATGTTTCCAATCTAAGACAACTTTCTTGTATCATTACATAGATCTGAAATCAGCTTAGTATCTATATATTATATAGTATTTTTAATTTTTTAATAACTATAGGAACCTTTATCCTTTGGCTAGAATTGGTGTAAAAATAATAAGACAAGTGCATAATCTTACCTTAACATAATGCTGTATATTAGCAAATTTTTTCTTTCACCAAATTGTTATTAATATTTACTAAGGCAATAAACCTAAAGCATGTGTGGTTGAAAATGCAAAGGTAGGGACCTCTACAGGTCTTAACCACAAGCTTACACAAATTGTTATTATTGGATTACTCAAACTTTTTCCTACTATCACCACATTATAATACCATGTCATATTTATTCTCAATACGAAACTCTGAATTGATATTTTCTTTGGCTATGAATTGAGCCCATGAAATGATAAGGGACAGAGGGCAATTATGCCAAATTCTGTCAAGAAGACCACAAGTAGAGCATTTATTAATTGAAACAATTAAAAGCAATATGCTCTGGTATGTTACATTTAAAACAGCTAGGCAATCTCCATTCGATGTGTACCATGCATAAGAATCTGTTAATCACGAGTATATATGATATGTATTCAGCTGTTTTTTTGTTAAAATCAAAACTTTCTTTGTATCATTTTATTATCCATTTTAATCATTCCAGATTTTAATTCATGGACTTATGTGATATTTTATATTGCTATGGAAAAGGTTTAATGGCAAATTGCATAGGTTTATGTATTATACTTTGAGAAATTACAGAATTTAAATCTTTAGAAACAATAAATTTTATTTGCATTCAGTGTTTAAATAAGGCTTTCTACTTTTATTTTCTATTGTTAAATATAAGATAACTAAAAAAATCTTTTGAGGATGAAAGGAAACATAGTTGATTTAATCAATTAGATCTACTTTATCTAGAGCATTGATGTAATCTGATTAGAAGAATGAACAATTAAAAAATATTCTCATAAAATTCATATAAACTATTAACATATAATAACTTTGGCCATAAAAGTTAAATTTGAAATGTAATTAATGTTAACAAGTGCAAACAAATTCAAAATGAAAGTTCTATGATCACTATAATTTGCACATCTCTTTCTGCTTCTAGCAGTAAAAATGTTATTTATCTTCTTATTTAAAAGTATTCTCCTAGCTATGCACATTGTAATAGTCATAATCATGTGCCATAAAAGTCAAATTTAAAACTTGATTAATGTTGATAATTAAAAAAAAAACAAAATCAAAGAAAAATATGATACTGTACAGAGAAAATAAAGGATGTTAAAATAAAATTCTAGAAATGGTTAAATCAATGAATATAATTGATTGAAAAAGCAAATGTTAAAATCTTTATAACAAACACCACTGTCTGATTAATAGGTATGTACACAAACCTTTTTGGAAGCATTTCAACTTTCAGTAATATGGCAGACATCCTCACTGTTTCTGGAGTTTATTTATATCAATTAGTATAGCATATTTCTTCTTCAGTTTATTCCATAATCTTAAGCTGTTTTTTTATTTATTGTGAATTTTTTTGAATATATATATAATAGTAATTTTAATTATGAATCAGAGAAATAGTGCAAGATAAATGATTACCATTAAAATAAAAATAAAAATTTATAAAAGAGAATATAGTAAAACAATTAATGATTTAAGTGAGAATATGGTATAGATATGGTATTGCTAAGTCAACTAGTTTTGCATTGGTGGTCGAGAGGTCAGCACGATTGCCTTGCATGTGCAGGCAGTTGCCCAGGTTGCGGGTTCACGTCTCAGCCGGTGCTATGACACTTTAAAAAAAAAAAAAAAACTAATTGAGCTATTTTAAAAAATAAAAGTGAATCAAAAAAGTACAACAGACAAAGGGGATTTCTAGATTAAACAATTTATGCTATAATATCATGAGGCAAATGGAAATTCTTTTTTTAATATGATTAATAAAAACAAATTGCAGATGATAACATCATTAAAACAATCATTTGAACAAAAGCCAAAAAATTGATGAGGTTATTTTTAGCTAAAATACTTAAGATTCTGTTTCTGTGAAGAAATTTATTGATAGCAAAGAATGGTTCACTTGATTCAAATAAAAAATGTATTACATAGCATTATAAAGCATTGTGAAGATGGGTAGTTCAGACAGTGCTATTGCTTAACATCATCTCAAGAAGCTTTTATTGAGGATAAAGATGTTGCTTTACAAGAAATGTTGAACTGATATAAACTAGACTTTTCTAGATTTCTGTGTAAACCATAAAACACAAATGCTATGTTTTCTGGCCATAATCCAATGAAAAACTGTCTTGCATTGCATTTTTGTGGTATTGTTTTGAGAGATTATCTTATGCCATATTAAAAAAAAAACCCCAAAACTTTGGAGCTTTGTGGCATAATAACCATAGGGTTTGGTTCACCAGGTACATTTTCTTTGACTGGATACTGAACTATATTATCCAATTGTTAATGAGTATTTTAGAGAGATAAATTTTATATAAAAGTTTTTTTGATCATAGATAATGCTCCAGCCCATTCTCCTGGTTTGATTGGAAGAATTAGTAGATAAGTTCCACTTCATGAAGATCTTTTTTGCTTCCAAATATAATGCATCTTCCCCAACTTAAGAACAGCTTAGGAAATGCTTTAAGGCTATTTCTTCCACTCTGCAAGACTTTTGAAACGATCTCTTAACAATGTTATTCTGCTAATTGTGATTGCTTGGAAGAAGATTTCACTCAGATGTTTGAATTCACTTTGAGTGTGCTCCAATAAATTACATTGCCTTTAATCTCTATTTAACTTTTTACAAGTCATAATTTTTTTAATGCTTTTAAAAAGTTCTATTTTTGTTTTCATAAAGTTGAACTTTCAAATTTGCATGTATAATTTAATTTACACAAGTTAAATGCAATATATTAATTATATATATATTATTTGTAAAGTTGAATTTATATTATATTGCTATTTAATGTTCTGTTGAATGATAACTTGTTTTATTCTTGGGCCCGAAAGTGCAATGCAAATTATGGCATTTTGGAGTTAATTAATTCATTTTAACAGATGCTACTGTATATTAGTATTTAGTCTGAAGTAAAATGAATATGACACTCCACTATTTTCAGAATAAAAAATCTTAAAAATGTTTGAAGACTGTGTAATTTTAAAGTAACGCTGCAGCAAAAAAAAAAAAAACATCTTGTAAAAATAGTGTATTAATTTGATGAATGTTTTTATATCTAAGTATAAACTGAAAAGGGGGAAAAACATTAAATTTTATATGCAGGGAAAGTATGTAAGTTCAAGACATTATTATAAAAGTTTTGAAAACTTTGCTATGATAAAGAATTTTTAAAATTAAAAGCCTTTGAATTATTCAAAAGCTTTAATCTTTTAGATTAATATAATAATTATTAACGCGTGAACATTGTGTTGTTTGGAAAATATATTGAAAAATTTAAGAATTAGTTTCTGAATATAACTCAAGATGGCAGTAGTGCAATGAAAAAAAGTAAAATTTGTTTAGCTTAGCAGGAATTTTAGCAATATAGCTAAATATAAAATATTCAGATATTAGGAGAATTTCAAGAATGAAGTTGTATTTAATTAAGAAAAGAATAAAAAGGATGTGAAAAATTATAATGTTTTTTTTTATTTTAGTCGGAAAGAAAAAATAAAGTAAGGTTAGAAGGCATAAAAATTCAGCTAGTCTAAACACGCACATACTACACATATTAGTTATTTGCAATAAATAAACTTTAAAAATGAAGTAACATTAAAAATATTTATATTTCAAATGCTTTTTTAACTCACATGCGCTAGTAACATACAAATTATATATATTTCAGCGGACAATGCCGAGACCTGTTGCGGTGATTTGGATTTAATCAATATTATTACACCAGAAAATGGAATCAAAGCATCAATATTTGCACTGAATAAAACGACATTGATGATTAACGATTTTTTCTATAATAGATCTGCTCCAGGTAAATAAAAATTATTTTATAAAATGTAAAAATAAAAAAATATATTTTTTATATTGTTATATAAAATATGTCTTACCATTTACACCTTTCTTAAACACTTTATCAATACTTTTTTTTATATCAAACTGACAGTTTCAACTATCCTGCAGCCATCATCATATAGTCAAAACTGTTAGTTTGATATAAATAAAAGTAGTGATAAAATGTTTAAGAAAGTTGCAAATGGTATTTTATAGTAGAAATCAATACATAGGAAAAGAAGTAGAAAATTATATATAAAATATGCTAATATTCATTTTAATTTAATCCTTTGTTAAATGTAACTACTTGTAAATAATTTTCTTAAATCAAATATACATTTTTTTGAGTGTGCATGATGTTAGCCATCTTTCATTTTTGCTCACCCATCCAGCATGGTTTGATATAAAGATAGAATGGGAGACTCTAGAATTCAAAGTTCATAGTTTATAACCCAGCTTTCATTTTTCAGTTTCAAGCATTTTAAACCATTCATTTTTTTTATATTGTTATTAAAGTTTTTGAAATTTTTTAATTGGTTGAATAATCATTTTTTCACAATCCAATCTTCATGTTTATGTATATTAGAGGTGGGAACCTCTGGTTTTCGAAAGCTTTCAATTCAGACTATGAATATTTTCAAAAACATATATAAAATGGCCACTTCAATTAAACATACATGTAGTGCAAATATTGTATTAAGAATTAATTAAAATAAAATATTTACTTTTTCAATTTCATCTTTTTCTCTCTCCACTCCTTTAAAATAGTTCTAATTCATTCAATCAAAGATACAATATTTCAAAAAATTATGTAAAATATGTGATCTATCTGATCACAAATTTTGTTTTTATAGTGATTTTCACAACCATATATTAGCAAAAATAAAATTAAAATTTTACTTCATTTTATTATTATTATTTTGCACTTAATTTTTTATTATTAGGGTAGTTACAATAAGTACGATAAGAAAAATTAATATAAAAAAATCATGTATTTCAAAAGAAGTGGATCAATGCATATTTTTTTGATAGAAAAAAATTGTAAATCGATATGCCTGATATGTTTGGAAAATATTCCACTTAATAAAGAATTATAAATTTATTAAACGCACATTAATTACATAAGTAGTATTTACTGAGGCTATAACCTTGAGAATATGCATGTAAAATGCGATAGTAGGGACCTCTACAGGTGTTTAACCACAAGCTTATGTTATGGAAGAAAAGAGGGAAATCCTTCTTTACTTCAACCTATTTTCTATTTAAATAGGTGAAGCTGAAGCGGTTAGATCTGCGAGCGTGAACCTATTCAATACTTCACTGATTAAGTCCACATTTCTTATTACACATTAATATTTGTGAAATCTATTAAGAGACATTATTTATCAAAACATTCTGATTACAACAAAACGGGAAGAAAGGAAGATGAAAATAGAAAACTTGAAAAGAAGCTTAATTAAGTGACTGACATGCTTCATAAAAAGTACAATCATGCAAAACAATTCTGTGAAAGCAAGTTACATTATTTCACGAAAAAACACAGAAAATTCAAAATTGTTTTCTGAAGGGGAGTGTACAAAAGAATGGGTCCTAGCTAATGTGGATTTAATCTGTCCAGAACATGAAAAGAAATTTGAGAATTTAAATATGTTATGAAGAAAAGTTACAAGGTGAATTGAAAAAATTGTCATTAAATGTGGAACAGTAATTAAGAATAACAATGTTACTTTATTTTTAATTTATAAAAACAGTTATGGAACTCATTTAAAAAGGAAAAGTTGAAATTGGCCTGCTAATTGTAAAGACTACCCACTCCTAATGATTAGAGGTAAATTAATTAAATTTTTGATCAGATATGGCAGGCTAATTTTGAAGTGCATAATTTTGTATGGCTGGAAATATTTTAAATATCCAAATGACTTTTGGCAGAAAAAAAAAATTGCCATTCTTGATGTGCCTGATGAGATAGATAGTCTTTTTATGGTTCAATCTGTCATCAAAATGATTGCATATCTGTAAACAATTATCTCTTTTGAAAATCAGACTTTATCTTATACAAACTCTTGTTCAATGAGAAAGCCAGTAAATTGAAATTTTGAAGATAATACCAGAGTTTTTCAAATATTTTGATGTCTTTCTTAACATAATTTTATATGATATTGCTTAAATGCAGTTTTTTTCCTTTTAAAAAAGAAGTTTTTAAAAGAATAATAATCTTCCCTGATTACTCTAGAGCAATCTTTTGTAAGAATAAATATTCAATGTATGTCAGAATCTTCTAATAAATTATTTAAAACAGAGTGACACAATGAATTATTGCTTTAGATGCAAATATTAAATATAAGTTGAAAAATTCACATGATATTTTATTTGGCAAAAGTTAAAAACAATATCTTCATTATTTTTTAGTAATATTTTTATGGAAATGACTTTTCTCAAAAGTCTCCTTCCAGGTTTATTGTAAGATTGCTAACTTTTGGCAATTAGATGCTTCTGAAAATGGCTTTAGTAGAGATATTTAAATTATGATTAAATATACACTCTTTTATATATAGGAAAAAAGACAAAATATTATATAATTCATATCTCATTGATATAAAATGTTTATATTTAGTTGCAAATGCACTCAATATGGTGGTAATACATTGAGAGAGTTAGTTAAAATATTTTAGCAATGTAGTTAGAAATATGAAAATAATAAAATAATTTCAAGTTAGAAAATAAAAGCAATATGAAGTGGGTTTAAGAAAGTGTATAAAATTCTGAGACTGCTTATTTAATCTTAAGTGAAATATTATGAGTTAAATATTAAATTGAATAAAAAATTTCTTGAATAGTAAAAAACTTGCAATAAAATAGAAAGAAAGAGTAGGTGATGTAAATTGAAAATGTAGAGTGTGTAAGGCTTTGTTGAATAATGTTTTGGGTTAGTCTTAACATTGCTCTCAGTAATGGATTTATCCGAACCATAGGGCTTTCTATATTGGATTCAATGTACAATGTAGCTGACCAGTGAAAATACTAATGCATAAACATAGCCAATAGTGTAATCAGGTAAAATCATATAACTAGATCAATAAATCCAACTTTCTCTTGTATTTTCATTTTTAGATGTTATTCATACAATATTAACTATTTCACCCCATATTTTTTTCTCCTATGTATGATATCTTAGATACATTTACATCTTATTTTATCACACACATATAAAACTCATGAATAAAGAAATCTGACCCCCCCAGATGCATTTCTGACTAGATTAATCCTTTTCATTTGTCCCAAGTCACACTCTCTCACATTCAAATTCCTACAATTTATCTTCAATCCCAAATTTATTTTTGAGGAGTTGTTTACCTTTATCAGCTGTTTTGAGAACTATACTGCTTAAAATAAATATACAAAAATATATTTATGGAATAACATGCAGGAAGAAAATACGATTTTTATTGAGGGAGATGATGTTATTTATGACTTGCTATATAAATTTAAAAGAATTGAATCTATGCAAAAAAAGATAAGATTTGGTAGCTAAAGAAAAACAAATCTTTCCAATGAAAGTACAAAACCAATTCATAATTATAATTTTAGAATACCAAATTTATTCAGAATCCTAAATCTTCATGCATGTGATTTTTTACATGAGATTTTTTTTTTGAGAAAAATTAGATGTGAACCACATTTTCAACGTCATATTTGGGAGTAAATTAGTAGATAATCACTGAAATAGTTGAATATATTATGTTCTCATTAGTTTGACGTTTGTAAAGTCTGCAATTGGGTTATATTGAGCTATTTTATTGCAATGTTGGTTTTTTTGAGTGTTTTTGAAATTTACTTTAAATCATGAAATAGATGCTACTTTTTGAGAAATCCTGTATATGCTGTATTTATATGAAATATACCTTTTACTTATTTAATTAATACTTTTACGAAATATACCTTTTACATATTTAATTAATACTTTTACATAAGCATGGAAGTATGCTTGTCGAAATGGGATTCTTTTCTTCTTTTTGCTTTATTTTCTGTCTTTAATTATTTATCTGAGAATACTGTCAAATAATTAAAGCGCGGGGGGGGGGGATCCCACTTGGTCAAGCATGCATATATATATATATATATACGTAAAGCAAAAATATCACATCTATAATGAAGTGAAAATTAAAAATTATATTTAGTCAAAATTATTATTTTAAAATTATAATCATAATACTTTATGCTTTTATAGAACATAAAATTACAAGTTATTGGGATAAATATTGCAAGAATAGCTAATCAAATAATATCCTTCTTTTGTAGCAGCTTTTTCTCAACGATATTCATTTCATTTTCATTTTTTTTCTCTATATATTGAACAAATAACACAAAAAAGGAGACTATGTGAAGATTAACACTATAAAAAACAATAAAATAAAAGTGTTCCGTAATTTGTAGCAGTTTTGTCAAAAAAAGAAAAGAAAAAAGATTACAGTATTTCATTGATATATATACCTTTTGTAACGATTTAAGCATTTTTCATTACTATCTTTCAAATTATTTATTTCATATAATGGTTTTATTATTAATGAGAACTAAATCTTCACAACACCATTTTATATCAACAAAATGGGCTTAGTGTCATTTAAATATTTATTAATATTTTCTACCCAGCGTATTTATGGATGTCAGCTTATTCTAACTCCATGTGCCAATCTTATGTGCATACTGAAAGGGATGAGAAGAGTAATAATAGCTTATTCATGAATACCCAGCCACTTTCTAGCTCACTCAGGGTGAGTGGTACTCATGAGGAAACATATATGGGTAAAGCAGTAATAATCCGATTAACTGTTTAAATAACCACAACATGCATATATATATAACTAAATACATAAGTCATGAAATGATGAAAATAGAATATTTAATTGTGCTCACATATTTAATAAACAGTAGCATGTACACGTATACTTATACAGACAAACAAACAAAGAAAATTTCTAATAATTTCAAATACCAAATAATGTATCCTAAAGATGAGAGAAGAAATTTAAATATAATTATATGAAAGTCTCTAAATAGCACTTGGAAATTGTGTATTAATGTGTATTATGTTGAATTCCTTGGGAAAATAGCTTATGTGAATTCATAATGAAAAAGAGTCTATTCAAAATACTATGGTCCAGCAAGAATGTCTTGTTCTCATTTATTTTTTGAATCTTCAATAAATTTGATCAGGATTCCAGATATGGATAGAGAAAGGTGCCAATAAATGGTCATGGACTCCTTTTCAACTTCAGCTGGTGATTCAATCCTGTAACAGTTTCTGATTTTTCATTGTATCATGGGATCAAAACCCAGAATGTTTAGAGCTTTACCACTGCCTGTTCCTCTTCAGCTGATAAATATCTATATATTTTATTTAAACAACAGTCTTCAAAAATCTCCCGATATAAAAATCTATATCACAAACAAATAACTGCACATAAATTCAAACTGCAAAACTTAAAAAAAGGTCTCCTGATTTTGTTTTTTATTTATATCTTTTTTTTTCTTTCTAGCAAGTTCTAATCTTAAAAATGTTAGGTATTTTCGATATCTTATTATATGGTATTCAATGTCTGGCTTCTTTTGTGTTATTTACTTTTCTTACCAGAAAAAAACCTTTTAGCACCTTTGGAAAATAACTTAAGACGATGCCTCCAGTAACAGCCTTCTGCAGATAACAATTTGTTTAATTTCTTTTTTGCTTTACATATTTCTTTATTTTCTTATTTTTATTAAAAATATGACAAATTCAGACCAAAAATAACACATATATTATTTGCTTTTCTAGAAGAGCCTTTCTGTTTGCTTACCTATATAGTGATATTATACACACACACATTTCATTAATATAAATGAGCGCAAACCTTCCTTTATGCCTGTTTTAACTTTTTTTGAAATCATTTTAGAACAAACACAAAAATCAAATATGTACAATATATAGGTTGTAATAATATTTAAATATATATATATATATATGTGTGACTACAAAATCCCTTCCTTTGAAACCAGGTTTAATTCCAGCCCCTATTACAATACCCCACTCCATTTTTAAAGCCTTCAATCATGGTTTGGATGACTCAAAATGATAAAAGTAGGTATATAATAATTGACAAAAAAGTTTTTTTTCTTTTTTTATTTGTCTGTGTACATTGGCATGGGTTTCAGTGACTGGGCATTATAAGATCCTTTGACTTCTTGCCTAATATTAACCCAAAAAGTGTTAGTTCCCTGTTGGTGGATGATATTTCTTGCATATAAACCTGCCCAAATCTCCCACATGAGATGTCCTGATCATGACCCAGTCTCACAATTTGAACTGGTATGGATTTACTCTTGATTTTCTATTTCTTCTTTGGCCCACCCTATGCAGGATCAGGGATGCTCTGGCCCAATTGACTTCTTGGTCAATGGGAAGTGTTTCCACACCTGGTAGAAATGTTTTAATTAGTCTAAGAATGTGCCACCTGAAATGCAAATGCAGGGGGAAAAAACCAGTCAACTCATTTATGGACCAATTTATAAATCCATGGATCTGCTGGGTATACTTAACTCAGTCCCTGTAATTCATATTGAAATATGTACCAAATAAACATTCTAATTCCGGCATTACTCTTTTATAAGGGTTTGATTGAGAGTTCCAAATTGACATGAATATATGATTAATTCCTTGTCTCTATGTCCATCTACACCAATCTCCTAACATAAATGGACTACTGTGGTCACAGAGAATGACTTCAGGCTTTCCAACCTCCAGGAAGTGTCCTCCTTTCAACATCTTTGTGGCATTTTTGTGCTAGTCTAGGTAATGGAATAAGCAAATACATACTTCAAAAATAAATTGTAGAAACCACCAGATACCTTTTTTATTAAATTCCAGTAATGTGCCATAAGAATCCATTGCCACCATCTCCCAAAGCTTTGATGGTATAACCAAGACCATGATAGTGACATAACTCCTATTTGCAGGTTTAGTTTTTTACATGTTTTGCATCTGTTCAGCTTGGCCATGATTTTTGCATGCATACCTAGTCAGTAGAACCACCTCCAGAGCAAATGCTCAGTTTTAAGAGTGCCATAATAGCCATATAGTTGATGGACATGAGTTAAAAACATCATCTCTCAACTGACTAAGTATGACAGGCTTCCATTCTTCTTGGTTCTCTTGTATTTTGTATTGTAATATGTCCTGAGAAATTTGATACTTTATCTCCTGATTGCTTTCCCTGTTGACATTTGGGGCATTACCTCCTACTAATTGTTCAATCACAAGTTTCAAATGTTCATATTCATGCTGATGATATTCAAAATGTTCCTACTCTTCCTTTATCTTTTTATTAATTCTTAAGTCTACACTGGCAAGGTATGGATTTTCTGTCCCTAAATGGCAGGACTGAGAGCTGGCAGGATTTCAGCTCAGAATATCAGTGATGACATTTTCTGACCCTTTACAGTATTGCACCATAGTTTTATTCCTGAGGGAACAGACTCCAGCAAACCAACTGGCTGTTCATCAGGTAGCTATGATTTAGGAATTCTAAGCTTTTATTGTTGGTCACTACAACCACATTTGATCCTAGCAAGAATGGCCTAAATTATTGAAAGGCCCAGACAATTGCTAATGCCTTCTTTTCAGTGGCTGAATAATTTAGTTCAGGTTCCCTTAACAAATGACTGATAAAGTATAACACTCTCATCTGCTTCCCACATTGCACCTGTGATAAAGTCCCCCCCCCCAATCCATATCCACTGCTATCAATTTTCACAATAAATGGTTTGGTAAAATCTGGGAACGATAGACATTAACTGTTTCATAAACCCCCCTTTATATTCTCAAAGGTTTTAACTTGTTCACAACCCACTTCCATGGTATGTCCTTTCTTAAAAACCTGACTAGCAGTTTCATTTACTCTGACAACCATTCATGAAACCTATTATAAAAATTGCACAGACCCAGAATAATCAACTCTGCCTTCTGGATCTTGGCACAGAAAAATCCCTAATGGCTAGGACTTTATCTGGCTGAGGTCTCATCCCTTGTAAACCCACCACCTGGCCTAAAACATCACTTCATCTCTCATTAGAGTACTTTTTTAAGTTTATCTTAATCCCCTTTTTCTTACACTCAGCACAGAAAATATCTACATCCCACATATGTATATAATAGTTGATGAAGCTATTAACATATCAATATACATCATCATTAGCTTATTGATTTCATCTGACAAAACCTGATCGAGGCATCTCAGCAGCCTGACTCCACTATTTATCAAGCCAAACAGCATTCTATTGAAATGATATAAATGTATTGCTGGTTATCTGAATTTTCCAGTAGCTGGCAATCAAATCAAATGTTGAGAAAACTTTTTTTCCTTTGAACTTCCCTAACAACTCATGTATGGGGGAGATGTTGCAATCCAGCCCTGTTACTCGATTCAGCTGCCTAGTATCAAGGAGTAATATGATAGTTCCATTTTTTAAAGCCAAAACCTATGGATTATAGTACAGGGACAAGCATTTTGAAGTGACCACCCCATTCTATCATTTAACTTATTTGTTTTTGAACCTTCTCCTTATACTGTTGCAGGACAGGGTAAGAATGGAATTACAATGGATTATCCTGCTTTAACTGAATTCACTGTTTAAAACCCTGAATCACTCCGGGTACATCTGAAAAGACCTGGTTATATTTTTTGAGCATCTGCTTGAGCGCATCCTTCCCATTTTCATTTTCCATTCTATCTTCCTTTACCTTTTCCTCTATAACCCTCTTCATTCCCTCTTCTTCCAATTGCAGCACACTATTGAGCTATATAGCTTTGGTGGTGTGAATTTTACTATCTCCTTATCACATATGACCTGTTTTGTTCCAAAATTGATGGCACATATGTATCTGGGCACAAAGTCTAACCCTATCAGAGCATCATGAATCAGGCCCTTCATGATTAAGAGTACATGTGAGAATGGTTTTCCACTTATTTTTCCAAGTCTATTCATACTTGTTTAGGTTCAACCTTAGCTTTTCTATTATTTGCCATCCTTACATGGAATGGCTTTATTGGGAGAGTCCAAATGCTAGGCTGCTTGCTTATAATATCCTCTGATAGAGTCTACTAATGTCCTAACTTCCATCTGAGCAATGGTTATCCATATCTTAGGACAAGCTTGATTAGCATATTTTGGGACCTGGTCCTCTCACAAACACACTCAATTTCCTAAATGTTTTCTCCAATCTTTGTGATCTATCTCTGCCTTCTTTTTTCACTCCACCTCCTTTTTATTGACTCTATTTCTACCCTCAAAGACTTCCCGGTTTCCCATCTTTGCCATTGCTTGCTTTGTTCTACTTGCTCCAGTATCATAAATTTCTTTTGCTAAACTCCCCTCATTCTTCCTAGTATACTGATTATTTCCTCCAGAAAATTTCTGCAAATGATTCCCATAATCTTTTTTATCTGTTTTTCTGATAGTTCATACACTTCCCACTTCCTCAACATGGATACTTGGCATCCAAAAACGAGTACAGACCTCTTTCTCCTCTTTGTTAATGTGATTCTCACCAAGTCTGGGCATATTCTAGGAGGTGGCTGTGCACTACTATTATTTTGTTATCTTCCCTTGTCCTGTAGCTGCAAAAAATCTCTTCAGGCTCTTTCTATGTTCTCCAGTGTCCTCTCCATCCTCTAAATATGACTAATTAATTTTTTTTGCTATTTATATTCATCATCATCATCATTATTATTATTATAATTATTATTTATGTCTTTTCCAGATGATAAATATGTTGGGCTTAATTTTCCTAGCCCATGAAGTTCTGTGCTACATATCATAATTTTTCTATATTCTATTTTTTCTACCCTTCATTTTATCCCATATCCTGATTCTAATTCAACAAACAATAATTTCTCTTTTCCTTCATCAATGCAGATAATACTACCACTTTTTATTACTATTACATATCAATTCTTATTATTTCCTGCTTCCAATACTTTTTGCTCTTTGAAGCCCCTTTGTTAGGAGGCCATTGTAATGATTTAAGCCTTTTTTATTACTATTTATCTGCTTTAGACTTACTCTATCTTTCGAATTATTTAATTGATATAACAGTTTAATTATTAATGAGAACTATGACTTCGTGACATCATTTTGTATCGACCGAGATGGCCTTAATGTCACTTAAGTATTTATTAATATTTTCTGCCCAGCATATTCATGGATATAAGTTTATTATGACTCCACATGCCAATCTTATGTCTGCATAAGAATTATATTGGAAGGGATGCAAAGAATAATCATGGCTTATTCATAAATTCCCAGCCACTGGCTAGCTCACTCAGGGTGAGTGGTTCTCAGATGGTGAGAAAACATATGAGTAAGGCAGTAAGAATCTGATTAATTAACTATTTAAATAATTACAACACACACACATATATTATAATGGGACAACTCTATTAACCTTACGTGCCATACCCTGTTGCGGCACCAGATATAATGGATGGCCATACACAGATGTCCCAGTCTGAAATACACTTGGATTACCTTTATCAACTGCAACATCTCCATGCCTAACACCTTTCATGCCAGTTATAACAGAACCCACTACCCCAAAATTAATAGTGCCAGATATACTCGAACCACAAGTTACACCCTATGATGACATGGATATGACTAAGTAGTTGGATAACTTGGATAAAATGTGCCAACCCAACCACAACAAGTCATATCCTAAATTTGTGATTTTACAATAATTTGGGTGTGTCAGATGTTACAGAATTAGCAATGGCATGTAATAAAGAAAGCACATTTTACTACCATCAGACCTGAGCCTTCAAATAGGATGCTAACGATGTCACAATGAAATGCCTAGTTCCAAGTCACATCTATTTTCAATATACTATCCTATAATCTACTTAAAAATGTTTCAATGTAACATAGAGCAGCACATATTCATACACCTCCCTTTTAAGCCCCATTACACCATGAAATTCGAACTCAGGGAGTTCTTACAATCAACTCTCTTCAGGGATGGACCTACTCAATTTTAAACGAATTAGGCTTATGTATAAGCATAGTTATAGAAGAATACTGATGATGATCAATTTATTTGTTAAAGCAATATTTAATGATGATGATGATCATCAAACTTATAATAGTGTAAATTGATAATGTGATAATGATTATCATCAAACCTATAGTAATGTAAAAGCATCATGTGATGATGATGATGAACATGACCAAATAGAGATCAGATTGATTTAAACAACTAATTTATTTAACAACATATATAAAAAATATAACTATTTACAAGCAAGAAATAATAAGACAGATTAATATTTAGTTATAAAAAAAAACTAATGGTTTATTTATCATCTTGGTGACTTCATACAAGAAATAAAAATACAATAGTCGACTCATATTAGATACAACATTATTCTCTGATTCATTAAATATATACATAACACAAGATAGAGAAAATCATAATAAAAGTTCATTACTTATAAAATTACCCATTAAAATAATTGTTACAATATTTATAAGTTAAATTAAATATATTATCATTATAACTGCCCACTCCCATTTATCTATATGTAGGTTAAGGTTATGGTAGAAATTAATGATAGCCAAAGACCATTTATTCGGAAGGATTAATCGTATATTCAGAATAAAAAAAATGACAAGAAAAGATTAGTAACATTGATTAGTATATTGTCTCAAAGTCTTACTTTCAATATTATATATGTAAAAATCTTACTTGAGATGAGATCACCTGGATGGGTTATTGTTGACTTCTAGAGGAATCTAAAAATTTACTTTATAAAAAAAAATGTATATATATATCTATTAATTAAAGAGGATTCCCTTTTGAATTTATATCAACAAAATATTTTTCATCCATTTGTTTAAGTTGTAGTTGATCGAATTAGAAAAAAAAAAAACATTTTAAGCACACAATAAAAAAAAACAATACATACTTTCAATTAGAAAATTACAAAAGCAAAAAAAATAAATAATAATCAATCATCACGTGAATCCAATATATAGTTTATCTAAATTGCAGCAAGTGTTCATTCAAAGATGTCCATGTCCATGGCTAAAAATTCCAGTTTATCAGCTCGGTTATTTTTATTTATACATTCCTGATCATATGAATCCATGAAAAAAAGTTTGTGTACCAGCATTTTCTTTTTCAAAATAGACATTCTGAGGACCGATTTTATGATTTCATAATCAAGTAACGACCTGGAGGTTGGCTAGAAAAATCCCAACAGCATTAGTTTTCTACTCCAAACACATTGTAAAGTTTCTTATATTATCAACCATAGTTTATAATTTATCTTAATTATGTCTAAAAATGATTTTAAAGACAATAGTTAATCCTTAGTAGTTTAGATTTCCTTTTCATTTATATTATTATAAAGAAATTTACTTATAGAAGATCTTAATTTACAAGTTCAGAAACTATTAATTTTGAATTACAGTTTAACTCCTGAACATTATAAACATTTTCCTTTTAAAAATACCAAAAAGTTCTTTTCTTTTTATTCTTTTTTTTAAGAAAATAAAAACTTAACTTTTTTTTTCAATTGCTATCTGTTCAAAATCCCAGTCTCTTCTTCTCAACATCGTCTGCTTTTTTTTTCACTTGTAAAAAGAACTGCTCTTTCATCACGTGATACTAAAAACCTATTATAAACTTGATACACACACAAAAAAATAAATTTACAAAATGTTATTATATTTATTTCGTTTGTATTATTCTAATTCGATCATCTAACAAGACTTTAAACTTCACATAAATTTTAATTTTGTCCATTTTATCAGTCAATTAGTATTTTATTTATTGATAAAATTAAATGAATAAAAAAAAATAGAAAAACAATTAATTTCTACCAATAAACGAACACATTAGTTTATATGCATACATTTATCTGCACATATATATATATGCACCATGTAAACAAACAATTTATTTGCTTACTTCCAATGGATAAAATAAAAAAAATTAATATTTTAACACATTAGTCTATCTTATATGCTTACAAATGGATATATCACATTTGTATTTAAGTATGCAGAATATTTTACTTCAAACACATTGGTTTATCTGCACGTCTCTATGTAGATATACTACCTTTATATAAGCCAGCAGATAAGATCGTTAATTTTTTTGGTCTGAATTCAAATATTGAAGAAGACATTGGGTGAGGTGTGCAGACCTGTTGTAAGCAATCTCTTACAACACCCTTTCCTTAAACAGGTAAAATTTTCACTAGATTTCAAATTTTAGCTCTAACAAGTACGATAAGTATGCATGTTTACTTTGGGTTTGGTGAAGGGTCATTACATTAATTACCTTACTTTCTGACATTTCTTTTTCTACATTTTTTTCTGTGCCAGCTGGTTTTGTGAAGTTCAAATAATGTGCTGGATTAGAGCTTTGATGGTTTATACTTGAGGCATAACCAAGAATATGTCTCTGTTACAGAAGGCACATGAAAACATTTATTTGCTACTCTTCTCCATGCTCCTTTGAGACTTATTGGACTTTGAAGTTCTAGTCAAATATAAACACATGTTGGTTTAAGTTAGCCTCTAGATATTCCCATAATTGCATTTATACGTTACTTGGGAAATACCCTCACCAACTTTAATATCCCTAATCCTTTACTATATATGTGCGTTTATACACATATACGTTTTTTATTATTATTATACATTGCACTACTATTATCACAAAGTTTACCAATTTTTTTTTATAATCTCAGCTATGACAAAAAAAATTTCTGATATTGTCCTACGTAATTACTAGTGTCCAAAATAAGACATTAAGATTCGAGCATTATACTGCCACAAATCTCTCCTTCTTGATTTACTCAAAATGCTTTGGGACCTGACTGCTTGACTATTGTATATGGTCCCTCATACGTATTGCTAAACTTATGGTATTTACCTCCTGTGGTTTACTGGGATGCAGAGTTTTTATTAGCACTCTGTTTCCAATTTCGAATTTATATTTGGATGCGGAGTTTTTATTAGCACTCTGTTTCCAATTTCGAATTTATATTTGGACTTTCTTATCTTTTTATTTCTATGATTGGCTTAAGTCGTTCATGAGCTTGCAATGTATCTTTATCTTTGTCTAAGATTATTTTTGTGGCCACTGGTTTATAACTTTTAAATAGCACTGGTGTAATTTGATGGAAATGTAGTCGGATTGGTGTGAATCCGGTTGACTCATTCACCACTCCAATTAATGTACTTGACTACCTGTTTTGTCTGCTTAACCCACCTCTTGTGTTCTCTCTCTAAATAGGTTCTAAACAAATGTCCAAGTTCCCGCATGATGCGTTCACATGGGTTCGACTGAGGATTTCTAATGGAGATCAACACATGCTTGATCCCTGATTTTCCTACCCATTTCTTCCATTCCTTGGATAGGAAAGGAATACCATGATCTGTTAAAATGATCCCAGGCTTTTCTATCATCAGGAATTGAAGGGTGTCCAATACTTTGTGATCGTATGTTTAGTATTGGCTTGGGTATTGGGTAAGCAGCGACATATTTGGAAAAGAGATCATAGGTGACTAATAAATATTTTTGCCTGTTAAATGGGTGCAATGGCCCATAATAGTCAATCGCTAAGATCTCGCCTGGTCTTTCTGGTATTATTGAATTTATCGAGTTGATATAATTTTGGTTTACTGGCTTGGTTCTCAAATAAGTTAAACAGTCTTTGAGTGACTTCAAGACATCCTTGTACATTTTTGGCCAGTAAAACCAATTTTTAAGTGTGTGATCTCTCTTGTGAGTACCATAATGCCTATACAAACAGTGGACATACTTTATGAGTGGGTCTCTTAGAGGTGTTGGTATAACTACCCTCCACTCATCTGCGTCACAATCAATTCTATATTGTAAGACCTGCTGTTCAAGTTTAAATCGATCAATATCATTAGTCATATTCAAAACTTCCTCCCCTAACAAAACTCTCATGATTGGGTTCAATTCTGGGTCCTTGATTTGTAACTCGGGTAAGTTTTCCAATGCGTTCTCTACATTACTATCAGCCATACTATTGACATTCGTAATGTAGGCATTGTCTACTGATAAATGATTTTGTTCTGACCTACATGGGTTTCGACTTAGCATGTCAGCTACAACATTCTCAGATCCTTTGCAATATTGTATGGTGTAATTGAATTCCTGTAGCAGCAAACTCCATCTGACTAGATGACTATTAGTCAAATAGCTGTGGTTCAGGAATTCGAGGCTTTTGTGATCAGTGATCACTATTACCTCTGATCCAAGTAGCATCTGTTGAAATTTTTGGAATGCCCACACTAATGCTAGTGCTTCCTTCTCAGGAACCATATAATTAATCTCTGGACCTTTCAGGAGCTGGCTAATAAAATAGAGGACCCCAGGTTGGCCATCCTCCTGGATTTGGGATAATGTTACCCCCAATCTGAAACCACTACTATCTGTTTGGACAATGAATGGTTTATTAAAATCAGGGAAGGCTAACATGGTTTGCTCTAAGAACCCTGTTTTAATATTCTCAAATGCTCGGTCCTGTTCTTCAGTCCATTTACATCATTCATCTTTTCTAATAAGTTTTAGCAATGATTCCATGTGGTCAGTGAACATTTGGTAGAAACGGTTGTAAAAATTACATAATCCTAAAAATGATATAATTTGCTTCTTATTAATTGGTTTGGGGAAGTTTTGAATTGCACTGATTTTCTCTGGATGGGGCCTTATCCCATTGCCACCAACAATATGACCTAGAAAGACTACCTGGTTAGAAACTAGAAGTTTATTTTGATTCCCTTCTTGTAGCACTCTTCAAAAAACATAGCGAGATGCTGAAGGTGTTCTTCAATTGTGGTTGATGCAATAATTACATCATCCACATAAATTGTTAGGATCTGTTTAATCTCTGAAGATAGGGTCTTATCCAGGCATCTAATCAGACCAGCACCACTATTAATCAATCCAAATGGCATCCTATTAAACTGGTATGTAATACCCTCATATTGGAAGGCATTGGTGATCTTCAGGATGAAGTTCAATTTGCCAATAACTGGAGGTCAAATCAAAGGTGGAAAATACCTTCTTATTTCCAAATCTCACGAACAATTCATGAATGGGCGGTAGAATGTTCCTGTCAGGGACAGTAATTTTGTTCAGTTGCCTTGCATCTAAACAAAACCTCATTGACCCATCTCTCTTCTTCACTGTCACAACTGGATTACAGAATGGTGAAGAGCATTTGGAAATGATATCCCAATCCAGCATTTTATTAATCTGCTTTGATATTTCTTCTCGATACTGGTATGGAATAGGGTATGATCTGGATTGAAATGGTTGGTCATGCACTAATTTAATTTTTTGCTGGAATTCCTCTATCACTCCTGGTATCTGTGAGAATATCGGGCTAAATTCCATTATAACAGATCGTGATTTAAGTACATCATCACTTCCAAGCAAGTTGGACTCTGCAAGTTTATCAGTTACGAGCGCTTCTGGAATACTAGGTGTAATATAATCAACCTCCATTAGAGCATATATTGGCAGCAATGCCATCTCCAAGATCTCATCATTTACTCTAATTGTTCTACTGGAGAAATCAATAACACAGGTGTTCATATGTAGGAAGTCTGCCCCAAGAATAACATCATGGATTAAACCATTGAGTATCAAAAACACATGATATAGGGTTGTTTGGCCTACTTCAATCTTAACCCAGATTTGTTTCTGAGCTAACTTGGCCTTTTTGCTGTTAGCTTTGGTAACTTGACTAGATTTCAGTGGCAGAATTTTGACATTGGGGTTTTTAATCAGAATTTTTTGAAAAAAATTATCTGACACCACTGAAATCTGACTACCAGAATCTAATAGTGCCTTAACCAGCAGACTTTCAAACAAAACCTCTATCATGGGGCAGCTTTGTAAAGTGAAGTTAGGTACTTTATCATCCCCTGAACACGTCATGTTAGTGATCTCTCTATAAGGAGTCAGTTGCATGTTCCTCATTGTAACGATATATAAATATGTCGTTACATTAAATTGAAATAAAAACTTTTAAGTTCGCATATAAAAATAAGTGTATTAAAAAGAAAAAAAACTAAATGCTAAAATTAAAATGTTTGTTAAACATATATATTTGCACAGATGCTAAACTTTAAAAATATTTTTTTTTAATAAATAAAAAAAAGGTATTTGAATGTATTTTTTTTTATAAAAAAAAGATTTAAATATAAAAATAGTTTAAAAAAGAAATAACGTAAGTAAAAAATAAAAACAGGTATTAATTAATTCCTGTAATCTGTAAATGGAAATGATTGTTTATTAATTATCCAAAAGCTGTCTAATTAAAAAGTCAGAGAGTAAATTAGATAAGAGAATAAAGAGATTTTAGCTTGACCAATGGAAGCACCAAGCCTCAGCCCAGACCCAAACGAAAATTTGGATTAGTGACATCTTTGTTCAGTCAATCTGGAGATTTACTATAAAAAGAGAAATATTGAGTTCCAGACAGTTTTTTCGGACTTGATTTGATGAGAACGGTAAGACGCACTTGCCGTTCTCTCTCATTTTTTTTTGTTTTAAAAAAAATATAAAATGAAAAGACTGTGATACAAGAATGGAACCAGCTAATGCTACCTCCAGAACATTATCTACCAATGGAGACATCGCAGGAATTAAAAAACAGGAACCTGGACTCTTCTACTGTAAGCTATATTGACATGAACTCTAAATTTAAAAATAACTAAGAACTTTCGTTCAAGCTTATGAACTTCTATCTGACTTTTAAGTTTAAAATCAATTGAAAATGTTTAATTTTATATATTTGCGTTTGATAAAAAAAAAAAAAATCATTTCCATTTATTATTTTATTTGTATTAATATTTATTGTTTAAATTTTAAATCGAGGAAATTTAAGGTTGGGTATGGACGTTGCATAGATTTTTTAGCGGTTGATTATGTTGTGGTTTTCACATTCGATTAGAATATATAGGTCAACGATATCACTGCAGCATCTTACGATGAATGCTAATGGGATTTGTATATTCCCTATGCAAGTGACGTTTATCGATGACTTTGTATTTTGATCGGTTGTGTTTAATTTGGAATGTTTTTGACCGTGAAGTCTGTGCAGCTCAACATTTTAAAACAAATTTTATAAAATTCATTTGTGCAAACATATCTAAATGTTAAATTTAAGTCGGGCGTGAATGGCTATATAGTTTTGTAAAGTTATATTAAGGGAGGGTAATCTTAGGTTATTCATTTCGTAGTTGAATTGGTTCAATGGATTGGATATATTTGTGTAATTGTAGATGTAGTATGAGGTCCACTATGGGCAGGATTATAGATATATGCCACACACCTTCTGTTTGCCTATGGATGGATTTGTAAGATGGCAAAGGACCGCAGTCCATTCCTATGGAGTTTTATGTTTATTGTTCTACTCGCAAACAGATGTCACATTCCTGTTGGTGGAGAGACAATGTCTTCTCTAATCTACTTACTGATCAGATGTACATTCCTGACAGTATAGTATTTTGTGTTGTCGTATCATGCTACATTGAATACATGAATGTATCAGATGGATTGGCGCCAGTTTGATTGCGAAATTTGTTGCCTAAGGTTAAATCAGGGAAGAATATTTTCTTTTCAAATGCAGATCTATGTAGTCTATTCATACTTGACTATCTAAATAAAATATTAAACTCATTGAAACTTAGTTAAATGTAAAATTAAAAGATTAATAGAAAAATCTAAAATGTTGAATTTATTCCTCAAAATTTAAATGTTATTTTATATGTGCGTAAATAAATATTTTTATGTGTTAATTTCTGGCAGTGGCTTTTATTTATTGATATTTAAGATATAAATTAAGATATAGATTTTTATCTCTGCATCTCCACTGAGCTAGTGACTTGGGCTAACGATCGGAATATTTAAATAAAGTGGAATCTTAACAGCGCATATCTGCTTACTCTATAAATTTTTCTAGGTTTAAATGCCTAGATGGCGCCTTGTAGAGCAGATATTGTTTTTGTGGTTAGATTCGATCTTCACTTTCATTTCGATCGTTATAATTGGCATCCCAAGTATGGCCTTACCTCAGAGATTGACCCTGAGAAGGGGAATTGATGATGATGAAATTTTCGATCTTTAATAAACATGAGTGCCCTGAGAATTTTAAAAGTGAATCATGCCCATAGTATTTTTTCTGAAATTAGTATGAATATATTTGTTGTATTGACGTGGAGTTGCAGTTTGAAGTTTTGTTTAAAAAGGGCTGCCAGTAAGAAAAAATGCGCATATGTAGAGATAAATTCGAGGAATAAAAACTAATAAATAAAACGTAATAATAAATCTAAATCATATTTTTTTTTTAAAAAAAGTCTTGTTAAATTAAAATCTAATCGTTCAAACTTGCCTAAGTAATAGTTAAAGGTAGGAGAAATGGAACTTGGAAGGGAGGGGGCAGAAATTTAGCTGGTAGTAAGGAATCATCAGTCAACTTTTTTTTTATCATTATATTTGTAATTACTGTTTTGTCTTTTAAAAAAAAAGTTTTGTCCTTTTGAAATTTTATATATAACAAATTTGTGTAATGTAATTACTAACACTAAGTAAATTCTTTTTTTTTTTTTAAATGTTTTTATTTTTTTGAGGAAGTTTACTGATATGTAACGATATATAAATATGTCGTTACATTAAATTGAAATAAAAACTTTTAAGTTCGCATATAAAAATAAGTGTATTAAAAAGAAAAAAAAACTAAACGCTAAAATTAAAATGTTTGTTAAACGTATATATTCGCACAGATGCTAAACTTTAAAAATATTTTTTTTTAATAAATAAAAAAAGGTATTTGAATGTATTTTTTTTTTATAAAAAAAAGATTTAAATATAAAAATAGTTTAAAAAAGAAATAACGTAAGTAAAAATAAAAACAGGTATTAATTAATTCCTGTAATCTGTAAATGGAAATGATTGTTTATTAATTATCCAAAAGCTGTGTAATTAAAAAGTCAGAGAGTAAATTAGATAAGAGAATAAAGAGATTTTAGCTTGACCAATGGAAGCACCAAGCCTCAGCCCAGACCCGAACGAAAATTTGGATTAGTGACGTCTTTCTTCAGTCAATCTGGAGATTTACTATAAAAAGAGAAATATTGAGTTCCAGACAGTTTTTTTGGACTTGATTTGATGAGAACGGTAAGACACACTTGCCGTTCTCTCTCATTTTTTTTTGTTTTAAAAAAAATATAAAATGAAAAGACTGTGATACAAGAATGGAACCAGCTAATGCTACCTCCAGAACATTATCTTCCAATGGAGATGTTGCGGGAATTAAAAAACAGGAACCTGGACTCTTCTACTGTAAGCTATATTGACATGAACTCTAAATTTAAAAATAACTAAGAACTTTCGTTCAAGCTTATGAACTTTTATCTGACTGTTAAGTTTAAAATCAATTGAAAATGTTTAATTTTATATATTTGCATTTGATAAAAAAAAAAATCATTTCCATTTATTATTTTATTTGTATTAATATTTATTGTTTAAATTTTAAATGAGGAAATTTAAGGTTGGGTATGGACGTTGCATAGATTCTTTAGCGGTTGATTATGTTGTGGTTTTCACATTCGATTAGAATATATAGGTCAACGATATCACTGCAGCATCTTATGATGAATGCTAATGGGATTTGTATAGTCCCTATGCAAGTGACGTTTATCGATGACTTTGTATTTTGATCAGTTGTGTTTAATTTGGAATGTTTTTGACCGTGAAATCTGTGCAGCTGATCTATACTCAACATTTTAAAACAAATTTTATAAAATTCATTTGTGCGAACGTATCTAAATGTTAAATTTAAGTCGGGCATGAATGGCTATATAGTTTTGTAAAGTTATATTAACCTTTTGACTGACTGACTCGTTTTTAATCGAGGCAATTTGACACATATTCGTATTTAATCGAGGAAATTTGACATCACTGTAAATTGCTTAGTTTTTGTACTATGTTTACGGTTTTGACGTCATTTTTTAGAACGCAAAAAGTTTTATAATATACTGCCATCTATTGAATTATTTTACAAGTAAAAAATCAATTAATTGATGATTTATGTCAAACAAAAACTAAGCACTGCCTTTTCACATCTTTTCTTGAATCTTATTGGCTGTTGAAATTTTGTAAACAAAAGAAAATGGAAAAGCTCCGCCTTCTCATCATCTTTTCTTGAATCTTATTGGCTGTTAAAATTTTTATATGGCTGCCAAAAATTAAAAATTTACGAACGCTTTTGTTTTATTTTGAAAATGATAAACGAATGTTTTAGAGCATTTTAAAAATATTTTTTGATGAAATACAAATAAAATACAAATTATTTTCATATAATATGTCAAAAATAAATATTATTTTACAAAAATAGTTACGATTTTAGCAAGAATTATTTATTTATTGCAAAGTCGGGAAAAAAAAATCATAACGTGAAATTATGATTGACGTTTCTTTTCATGTCAACCATAACAAATATTTTTAAAATTAAAAATCAAAATTTATTTTTGAACAAACTTTCGTTTATTTTTATAATGTGAGAAATTACTAATATACTTTTTAAAAACGAAACTAAAGTGAATATATTTAAAAAAACGGTCAATAACTTTTGAAAAATTGATACATTATTTTGTGCATCGGCCAATTAAAAGCTTTGAGTGTTACCACCTGCGGCGAATGAACAATTAGTCGCCTGAAGGGTTAAGGGAGGGTAATCTTAGGTTATTCATTTCGTAGTTGAATTGGTTCAATGGATTGGATATATTTGTGTAATTGTAGATGTAGTATGAGGTCCGCTACGGGCAGGATTATAGATATATGCCACACACCTTCTGTTTGCCTATGGATGGATTTGTAAGATGGCAAAGGACCACAGTCCATTCCTATGGAGTTTTATGTTTATTGTTCTACTCGCCAACAGATGTCACATTCCTGTTGGTGGAGAGACAATGTCTTCTCTAATCTACTTACTGATCAGATGTACATTCCTGACAGTATAGTATTTTGTGTTGTCGTATCATGCTACATTGAATACATGAATGTATCAGATGGATTGGCGCCAGTTTGATTGCGAAATTTGTTGCCTAAGGTTAAATCAGGGAAGAATATTTTCTTTTCAAATGCAGATCTATGTAGTCTATTTATACTTGACTATTTAAATAAAATATTAAACTCATTGAAACTTAGTTAAATGTTATTTTATATGTGCGTAAATAAATATTTTTATGTGTTAATTTCTGGCAGTGGCTTTTATTTATTGATATTTAAGATATAAATTAAGATATAGATTTTTATCTCTGCATCTCCACTGAGCTAGTGACTTGGGCTAATGATCAGAATATTTAAATAAAGTGGAATCTTAACAGCGCATATCTGCCTACTCTATAAATTTTTCTAGGTTTAAATGCCTAGATGGCGCCTTGTAGAGCAGATATTGTTTTTGCGGTTAGATTCGATCTTCACTTTCATTTCGATCATTATATCATGGTATCTTTGGTGTCTTGAGATGAGAAACATAACCTCAAGTACCCTGCTAGTTTGGTTGCTTTTGTTTTTTGAGTGTATGGTTACTACACCTGGGTTTTGGTGACTTCCCTGGACTATTAAAAAGACTTATTTGCACTTTACCATAATTATATGGGTCCCTTTTTGGTGACCATATATTTTGGGGACTATTTGGCCTGGCTTTACCGTTCCAGTGATTAAGATCATTGTTATTTTTCCGTTTTCGATAAAATATTGCATTTATAGCTGTATCTTCTTTCCTTTTTTCAGGAGCTCTAGAAGATAAACTGAGGTTATTTATGTCGATGCTAGTTAATAACTCTGCTACCAGCTCGATATTTACTGAATTTGTGCACAACAGTGATTGTTCTATCCTCAATGGAAGATTTTTTTTTACAATTCTTATAATCTCACTTTCATTAAAATGATACATATTTAATGTACGTAATTTCGTAACCTGCCATCTAAAAAACTTGGTTAGTGTTTCTCCAGGTACTGATCTATACTTCTCCTGAAACATTTGATACAGTATAGCCTCCTGTCGGTCTCTATTCCAAAAGTTCCTGGTCAGTAACATTTTATAATCTTCAAAGGTAGATGGTGTTTGAAATAAAGATTCCCACCACATCAAGGCATCTTCTTGCAGGTGGCTATAGGCAATTATTATCTTCTCACCCTCAGACAAATTCCTATTTACAGAAAAATATAAGTTTAAATTTCGTAAATGTTCTATTGGTGCTTCATCTGGGGCTCCTTTAAACACCTTCAACTTAACGAACTGATTAATTGCATTCATCTGGGTGGAAGGTGTATAAATCTTCATAATTTCCGAAGCATCCTTTTGTGGATTCATCATATATTGATCAGAACGAGTTTGATATATTTTTGGAAGAGTGTCTTCTAAATGAAAATTGTGGAGGCCATCATCCTCTCCAGTTAAGACACAAGATGGGAGAGTGGATTCCACATAATGGATGCTCACTCTTTGTGGATCCTTAACAGCTACTTCCAAATGATTCAAATTAACCTCCCTCTCTTCTTCATGTTTCTTAGTCTTTGTGATAGCTTCAGTTTGTCGCGATATACATGTTAGTAATCTTGGGTCCCCTTGAGATTCCCCTATTGAAGGTCTTTGATTCATGGACTCATCCATTCTATCAGCCTGACCCCATATTTCAGCTGTACTCTCAGTGAGTTCCTCCAGTCTATTTTGGTGTATAGCAGTTACAGTTTCCAAAGACATTAATTTGTTTGAAATTGGTCCAACCGTCGATTCAATATATCCTCAACCCCATTGGGTATTTCACTTTCTTTATCCCTTACAGTCAAAAGATGAGCCAATTTGGCATGAATGGCTTGAATTTCCTCTTTGATTTCACTTTCTTGCTTTTCTTGACTCTTCTTTATATCTTCCCTGAAAGTTTCATGGGTCTTATAAACTTCTTTAAGTTTGGTACCCAGCTGAACCACAATACTATCTGTTAAGACCGTATACCAGTCACCACACTGTATAATTGTTTCATCCATCTCTTCTTTCATTTTAACCATCCCTTGCTTTAGTTCAATGCTGTCCTTTTGCGCATTTCTGAATCCTAAAGATAATTGTTCCATATTCTTAATCAGCTTTTCCTCAACTTCCTTTATTTCTGCTTTTGTTCTTGCTTCTACCTTATTCACATCACTTTTCAATTCTTCTCTCAAAAGACATACATCTTCTTTCAGTTCTGTTTCCAGCTTGTTCACGATATCTCTACTTGCAATACTTTCTAATTTCACATTCATATCTTCTCTCATAGCATCCACTTTATTGCACATACTAGCAGTTATTCTTGCCTCCATACTATTCATGTTTGTTTCTAAGCTGACATTTATTCTAGTCTCCATATGTTTGTTTCTAAACTAGCATTAATTCTAGTCTCCATACTGTTCATATTTGCTTCTAAACTATTAATACCAGTTTTCATATTATTGATATCTGTTTTAGTTGCCATATTTGCCTCCAATTTGTTCATATCTCTCTTGATACTAATGATTAACTTATTCATCATTTCTTGAAACATTGTCTGCGAGATGGAAATATTTTCAGTATCAGATGCCTGAACTGTCTTGCCAGTGGTGATTTCTTGCATCTGGAAAGCTATTTGACTTTCTTCCAGTCTCTGTGGAGTTTCATTCTCTTCCATGATAGACCCCCCCATGGAAATTGGATCAATAAAGACCCCTCCCCATCACTATTATCAATATCACTCTCTCCTTCCAGAGTACCAGTATCTAATATCTCTTCCATCATATTTATACTCTTACTTTTCAATAATAATCCACTTCTCAATAACATGTATCCAAATACTTATTCAATATAACTTTATACTTATCAATATTTAAATACAATGCTGCAGGACTCCTAACCACTCCATGTCATCACCTAACTATTGAATGTCTATTTTTTTTAAACTGGTGTTTAAGCTTGCCTAATTTATCTAACTTTAATTTTACTTATCATTTCTTTATTTACAAGTTGATCTCCATTTGTTCATTTCATCACATGTTAATCTCTATTTGTTCATCTCATCATATGCTACATTCTTCATTTATTCTTAATGTTATTTATTTATTTATTTTTTTTGATGAGAATTTTAAATTTCCAAAAACAACAATTGATATATCTGTTCATCATCATTCCTATTGAATATATACTGGTCTTTTATAACAGAGTATATCCAATATGGATTTAAGATTTAAAGATTAAGGGTAAAATAAAAAACATTAAAAAAAAATTTTTTTTTTTTAAAATTTCAGTCTAATGGCTGAACCTCCTTTGCATCTAAGCTCTGTTCAGGCCCCATGTTTGATGACAGATACAATGGAACAACTCTATTAACCTTACCTGCCATATCCTGTTGCAGCACCAGATATAATGGACAGCCATACACAGATGTCCCAGTCCGAAATACACTTGGATTACCTTTATCAACTGCAACATCTCCATGTCTAACCTTTCATGCCAGTTATAACAGAACCCATTGTGCCAGATATACTCGAACCACAAGTTACACCCTATGATGACACAGATATGACTAAGTAGTTGGATAACTTGGATAAAATGTGCCAACCCAACCACAACAAGTCATATTCTAAATTTATGATTTTACAATAATTTGGGTGTGTCAGATGTTACAGAATTAGCAATGGCATGTAATAAAGAAAGCACATTTCACTACTATCAGACCTGAGCCTTCAAATAGGATGCTAACGATGTCACAATGAAATGCCTAGTTCCAAGTCACACCTATTTTCAATATACTATCCTATAATCTACTTAAAAATGTTTCAATGTAACATAGAGCAGTGCATATTCATACATCTCCCTTTTAAGCCCCATTACATCACGGAATTTGAACTCAGGGAGTTCTTACAATCAACTCTCTTCAGGGATGGATCTACTCAATTTTAAAGAAATTAGGCTTATGTATAAGCACAGTTATAGAAGAAGACTGATGATGATCAATTTATTTGTTAAAGCAATATTTAATGATGATGATGATCATCAAACCGATAATAGTGTAAATTGATAATGTGATAATGATGATCATCAAACCTATAGTAATGTAAAAGCATCATGTGATGATGATGATGAACATGACCAAATAGAGATCAGATTGATTTAAACAATTAATTTATTAACAACATATATAAAAAATATAACTATTTACAAGCAAGAAATAATAAGACAGATTAATATTTAGTTATAAAAAAAAAACTAATGGTTTCTTTATCATCTTGGTGACTTCATACAAGAAATAAAAACGCAATAGTCGACTCATATTAGATACAACATTATTCTCTGATTCATTAAATATATACATGAGAAAATCATAATAAAAGTTCATTACTTATAAAATTACCCATTAAAATAATTGTTACAATATTTATAAGTTAAATTAAATATATTATCATTATAACTGCCCACTCCCATTTATCTATATGTAGGATAAGGTTATGGTAGAAATTAATGATAGCCAAAGACCATTTATTCGGAAGGATTAATCGTATATTCAGAATAAAAAAAATGACAAGAAAAGATTAGTAACATTGATTAGTATATTGTCTCAAAGTCTTACTCTCAATATTATATATGTAAAAATCTTACTTGAGATGAGATCACCTGGATGGGTTATTGTTGACTTCTAGAGGAATCTACAAATTTACTTTTAAAAAAAAAGTATCTATATCTATTAATTAAAGAGGATTCCCTTTTGAATTTATATCAACAAAATATTTTTCCATCCATTTGTTCACTTTAAGTTGTAGTTGATCGAATTAGAAAAAAAAAAAAAAACATTTTAAGCACACAATAAAAAAAAAATACATACTTTCAATTAGAAAATTACAAAAGCAAAAAAAAAATAATAATAATCAATCATCAAATTACAAAAGCAAAAAAAAAAAAATACTAATCAATCATCACGTGAATCCAATATATAGTTTATCTAAATTGCAGCAAGCGTTCATTCAAAGATGTCCATGTCCATGGCTAAAAATTCCAGTTTATCAGCTCGGTTATTTTTATTTATACATTCCTGATCATTATGAATCCATGGAAAAAAGTTTGTGTACCAGCATTTTCTTTTTCAAAATAGACATTCTGAGGACCGATTTTATGATTTCATAATCAAGTAACGACCTGGAAGTTAGCTAGAAAAATCCCAACAGCATTAGTTTTCTACTCCAAACACATTGTAAAGTTTCTTATATTATCAACCATAGTTTATAATTTATCTTAATTATGTCTAAAAATGATTTTAAAGACAATAGTTAATCCTTAGTAGTTTTAGATCTCCTTTTCATTTATATTATTATAAAGAAATCTTAATTTACAAGTTCAGAAACTATTAATTTTGAATTACAGTTTAACTCCTGGACATTATAAACATTTTTCTTTTAAAAATGCCAAAAAATTCTTTGCTTTTTTTACGAAAATAAAAACTTAACTGTTTTTTTTCCGTTGCTATCTGTTCAAAATCCCGGTCTCTTCTTCTCAACATCGTCTGCTTTTTTTTTTACTTGTAAAAAGAACTGCTCTTTCATCAAGTGGTTACTAAAAACCTATTATAAACTTGATTCACATACAAAAAAAAAAAAAAAAATTACAAAATATTATTATATTTATTTCGTTTGTATTATTCTAATTCGATCATTTAACAAGACTTTAAACTTCACATAAATTTTAATCTTTAATTTTGTCCGTTTTATCAGTCAATTAGTATTTTATTTATTAATAAAATTAAATGAATAAAAAAATAGAAAAACGATTAATTTCTACCAATAAACGAACACATTAGTTTATATGCATACATTTATCTGCACACATATATATATGCACCATGTAAACAAACGATTTATTTGCTTACTCCCAATAGATAAAATAAAAAAAATTAATATTTCAACACATTAGTCTATCTTATATGCTTACAAATGGATATATCACATTTGTATTTAAGTATGCAGGATATTTTACTTCAAACACATTGGTTTATCTGCGCGTCTCTATGTAGATATACTATCTTTATATAAGCCAGCAGATAAGATCTTTAATTTTCTTGGTCTGAATTCAAATATTGAAGAAGATATTGGGTCAGGTGTGTAGACTTGTTGTAAGCAATCTCTTACAATATATATATATATATAACTAAATACATAAGATGTGAAATGATGAAAAGAGAATATTTAATTATGCTTACATATGTACATATATATTTATACAGACAAGCTAATCATTTTAAATACCAAATAATGTACCCTAAAGATGAGAGAATTAATTTAAATGTAAAGTCTCTAAATATCACTTGGAAAGTGCACGTTAAGGTAATTTAAGAAAAATAAACATATATATTACCTTGAATTCCCCAGGAAAAGTAGCTTATGCAAATTCATAATGAGAGAGTTTATTTGGAACACAAGGGCCAAAAAAATGGTCCACCAAGGATGTCTTGTCCTCATTTATTTCTTGAATCTTCCAATGGTTTAATCATGCTTCTGAATATGGGTAGTGAAAGATGCCCATGAATGGTCATGAATTCCTTTTCAATTTTGGGTAAGATTCGATCCTGTTACAGCTTCTGATTCTTCATGGTATCATGGAGTCAAATCCCAGCACATTTCGAGCTTTACTCTTGCCTGTTCATCTGCTGGCAAATATCTATATATTTTATTTAAACAATAGTCTTTAAAAATCTCCAATGTAAAAGTCTATATCATGAACAAAATAACAGCATATAAATTCAAATTGCAAAACTGCAAAACTTAAAAATTGTCTCCTGATTTTTTTTTATATGTTTTTTTTTCTTTCTAGCAATTTCTAATCTTAAAAATGTTAGGTATTTTCAAAATCCTATCATATGGTATCCGAGGTCAGGCTTTTTTTTTTGTGCTATTTACTTCTCTTACCAGAAAAAAAAAACCTTTTAGCACCTTTGGAAAATTACTTAGTTTCTCTCTCTTTTTTTCTTTTTCATTTACATATTTCTTCATTTTCTTATTTTTATTAAAAATACAACATATTCAGACACAAAAATAACACATATATTATCTGCTTTTCCAGAAGGTTCTTTCCATTCGCTTGCCTATACAGTGATATATACACACATATATTTCATTAATATAAATGAGCACAAACCCCCCTCTACACCTGTTTTAACTGCTTTTTTAATCATTTTAGAACAAACACAAAAATCAAATATATACGCATGATTACAAAATCCCATGCATTGAAACTGAGTTTAATCCCAGCTCCTTTTACTATATATATATGTTTTTTTCTGCAATAGGTATTTGAAGATTATTTTATATATACATGGGTGCACACATTTTTTCATTATCTCTTTCATACATGCACATGTTCCCCCCTCCATATATATAAAATGTATTATATATATATAATATTGGCATCAACAAGGAATTTGAGCATTCCATCATCATATTTTCAATGGTATGGATGGCTGAAGAGTTAGAGGGTGGAGTGGATTGAAGCCTGCCCATTTGAGTTTGAAGATTTGCTATCTTAATATAAACTGAGCACTGATTATATATATATATGAGAGATGATGATCTGGACCAACTGATGAGTGCTGGTTCAGCATAAAATATGCATATTGAAGATAACTTATTTTTTTTCACATGTGTGGTCATGTGTATCAAGTCCCTTATGGTTACATCTAAAATCTAAGTATATAAACTATACTTGTAATCAATCAAGTATTACATCTAAGTAAAATGACTTTTAAGTAGTCTATTGCAGAGCAAAAGCCTTTCAGTTATCTCTCTCTCAAAAAAAGAAGAAGGTAAATTACATATATTTACAATGATAAAACATTTGTAAATGAGGCATTTATTTATATAGCGCTATGTTTATAAATTGTAATAAACTAAAGATTAGCCTTTCAAGCTAACATACATGCGCTTTTTACGAATGTTAATAATAATAAATGGATACTTTCATTTCCAACACAAGATAAAGTCTTTGCGAACAAATAAATGAATCCACTTATTCATTCAACACAAATGCTTATATATGGGCAAATCTTAAGTACTGGATATAAAAGTGTGAGGATAAATCTTGTGTTGGAAATGAAAGTATTCATTTATTATTATTAACATTTGTAAAAAGCACATGTACGTTAGCTTGAAAGGCTAATCTTTAGTTTATTACAATGATAAGACATTGTTTTAGCAATCAGTATTTCTAGTAACTTGAATATTTTTAATATATAGAAATATATATTTATGTATTGAAAAATCAATATAAATACCTAATTTATATGTATATTTAGATGCCAGTTTCTGGATTGATTATGGAATGAAATTAACATCAAGTGGATTACCTATGGGAAAGTAAGTACTGAATTAGAATATTGTAATATGTATATATAAAAGAGCAGTCTTCACATTTTGCAGACTTTAATGCAATATAAAAAAAGTGGAACTTTTTTATGATGATGATGGATGACAATAATGATAAAAACACATACCGATTCAGATATCAGCATTAAATTATTAACAAAAATATTTTTATCATCTAAGACAGCATTTCCCAACCTTTTTTGGCTCGCATACCACTTGGTAGTACATCACGCTAAATTGTACCACTTCATAAAAAATGATTGTATTTCATGAAATTTGTTATTGTGAGGGTGTTATTTTATTTGCATTATAAATATTATAGGGTGACCATGTATGTATTCACATCTCATAATGAGACAAATTACACTGAAACACACCTAAACATCATGCCAGATTATAAACTCACTAAAATTATAAACTCACTGTAACTATGTGTTTGTTCAAAGTTTCATATTTTTTCCAAAATAATTTATTAAAGATTACATTATTACATTAAAGGTTATTTGGTACATATTTTGTTCAAAGTGCTTTCTCATTCCTTCATTTGAGTCTGTTTTCTCTTTTTTGGAGCATCTTGCTATTGGTTGGGCCATGGAGAGGCTAAATCCAGCATGTCCCAAGTCATGGTAAAAATAACCTCAGGGGTTATCAGGCTATCTCTTGTTCTTGTTTTCTTTATATTGTTCAGCATGAAGTTAATAGGATTAAAATTTTGAAGATTAAATACTAGCTTACATCTAGTAATCCACAATAGATGATCAAGAATTAATGAGAGTCTAATTTCTGAGTATGATCCTTTTCTGATACATTCTTTCAAATTAAATAATTTAGATTGATTTGCCTTGATCCGACTCGTTATTTATCTACTATTTTGTCATATTTCGTTTACTAATAAATGGTTTTAATAAAAACACAAAATTATAAAAAAACCAATTAGTATATTTTCTTATCATAATCAAATATTTTTATAAAATAAATTTAATGAGATCTTTGTGCTTGTTTCAAACAACATATTTTTTTGAAATTTGGTTCAAAAGATGCAAGGTATACCCTTAAGTCTACAGCTGCGTTCAATCTGTTTCGATACTTATTTTTTTAAAAAGTATATGAAGAAAAAGCTCTTCCTACTAATTCCGTACTGGTAAATTAGTAAAACTAGTAAACGGTAATAATAATTTAAGAGCTTTCTCAGAAAATTGTTCATATTCTTTAATGTTTAACCAAAAATTAATTAGATTGTGTCGTTTGAATTCTACTTGTAAAGTTCTGTCACATGATAATTCTATTAAATTTTCTTTATCCTTTATTGATAATGATGTAGCTTTTTCTAAATTTTCTGCATAGAAGGGGTTTGAAATCCAATTATCATTTGTGTTTTCGGGTTTTGAAAAATATTCCATGAAAGACAATTTTAATCCTGTTAAATGTGCTATTATATTTTCTCATATATCTTGAGACAGACTAACCTTATTTTCAAACAAAAAAATATGTAGTTTCGAATACTTCCAGTTGATTGTTTTCGATACTTATATATATTACTGTTTCCAAAAATCTAATTTCTTAATCATACTTTCTTTTATCATTAACATTAAAGATCGTTATCGACTGTACAACTTTACTGTATAATATTATTAATTAAAATAATTTTTATGAATTATAGAAAAAAACGTTTCTATGATATTTTTATGATTTAATTTTTTTTATATCCACCATTATTGATTATTTTTCGTGTACCACCAACCAGCAACTCGCGTACCACCAGTGGTACGCGTACCACAGGTTGGGAAACACTGATCTAAGAAATAATACGGTATTGTTTATCCATAATTATATATATATAAAAGTATAAATTTATAAATTGTAAATACATAATATATAATTTGCAAATCATATATAGTTGATTGCATTCAGAAAAATCATGTTTATGACGTTCAAGCAACAAAATGAAGATTTATCAAGGAATAGATTCAGAAATCTTTAGGTTAACTATTCTACAAATAGATTAAATTGGTAATAAATACTTTTTTAAAAATATATTTCAATTCAATTTCATTAATCTCTATAATCCAAATTTAATAAAACCAAGAATTTCTGGTGTTACATAAAGTGAATGATCAATTAATTTGTAGCAATAAAATTTTAAAAATATTAAATATTAGATGCTTTGTAGTATGTATAAAAAAAATCTCATGAAATAGAGATCGTATATTTACCTGCCATGTCTATAACTTAGGGGTTAAATCCAGATTAAATTAAATTTATTCAAGAGGCTAATGATTTGTCTCACACTTACCTGGCCTATAGCTGATTCAGCTACCATCTAATATTGGAGAGTAAATGGAGGTTCCTCACTATTGATGTATTGTGATGAATAGTGCATTTTCATTCATTTCTTTTATGAGAATCTGTTGGAGAGGCCTTTATCCTGCAGTAAGTTATTTCTTAAAATGTTTTGTATTTTTTCTTAACTTTTAACAAAATGAAACATTCATTATATTGATGTGAATTCTGTGGCTCATATATTTAAAACCTTAACAGATAGAGACATCTGCAGTGTTAACCTATAACTGATGAAAGAGTTTGCTGGGACAAGTACTAATGAGCATTTCAAATAGATCATAAATATAGATTCATTGTTTTATAAATAGACAACTATAAGAGATAATGATAGCATGCATCAATATTAAGAGATAGTGTTCATTATGGTAGATTGATATGTTTTGTATCATAGCTCTTGGTAAGAAATTTAAATATCTAGCAAAGTTATTAATTAATCCTAATAATTTTTCTGATAAATTGATTTTTTTTAACTATTACAAAAAATACAGTTTATTCAACAATTAGTAATGAAAGTGTCAAGATTAAAAAGAATTATTATGGATTCACATCCTTTACAAAAACATATAGAAATGATTTTACTTTGATTGACTGTATATAAAAACCATGGAGCATCAATGGTGCTAAATATATATCTTTAAAATATTTATTAGAAAGAACACTTGGGGGGGGGGAGTCATAAGTAAATTTAAATTTGAATGAGATAATCCTTCACTGATAATATGCCATGAAAAAAATGGAATTAGCATTTTAAGTAAGACTGTGGCATATTAAAATGAATTTGAACTCAGTTTTAATAAATAGGTAGTTAGATTCAAAGATCATTTTTCTGTTTATTCTTTTAAAGAACCATCTATTCTAAATGAGGGTAACCAATGGACACCGGAAGTTTTCCAATAATGAATATTAATAGCCAGATATGAGTGAGGAATTTGAAAGTGGCACCATTATCCATAGTGTATTGATTAGCCAAGCTTAACAGTAATCTCTAAAGTAGAAGAGCTAAAGTAAATTATGACTAGAATAAAGTACCTAGAATAGATTACTTCTAATTTGGACATTGAAATAAGTCAATTTTTTATTTTAAAGTATACGTTGCAATCAACTGATATCTAATATTAATTGGTAGTTTCCTCATTGCAAGAACTTTGTATAGATAAATTTAAAAAAAGTGCTGATGTTAATTTGCTTGTGCAACTAACTGTTGAATTATTTTTCTAATTATTATTTTTTTAAAATTGCAAAGTTCACATATATTTTATTCTGATATTTTAATTCCAAAAAAAAAATCTAGAGAAATCAGAATAATAAAAAATAGAGTGACTTGAAACAAATTTCACCAAAATTTGATGTCTTTGGCCATTGTTATATAATTTCATATGCTTTGTGGGATTACCTTGAGATTTATGCAAAGTTTGTTAAGATTCACAATTATTTTTACATAGTGATTGTGTAATAATATATATATATATATATATATATATATATATATATATATATATATATATATATATATATATATATATATATATATATAAACATTACAAGCATAAAGCTAAACTAGTCAATATATAATCAAAACTACCCCAAATCCAAAATTAAACAAGACCAGCATAAAAATAATATTAAAATACAACCTAAGATTTCACTGCTACAAGCAGACTTCTCAAGTGTAAAGAACTACAAAAACTACACAATATATATAATATTAAAAACTACCCACAAATCCATTCACTTCCCATCCACCCTTAATATTAAAAGAACTCTTAAATAAATTAATTGCTTCAGAATAATAAATTTTCAATAAAGACTCTTTAATTCTTCTTTTGATTTCATTTTTCTCAAAGAAGACAACTTTAGCTTCATCAAAATCATAGTGTGGCCTGTATCTTTTTCATGGACATACAAAGCAGAACTAAGATATCTATTTTTAACTCTACTTTTATGAACCTTTAATCTTTCATTTAAACTCAAACTACTCTGACTTATGTAAACCTTCTTACAAAATAAACAAGGAATAAAATATACTACACCAGGAATAGTCTTTATTTCAAAAACTTCTTTTGGATTATTTAATAAATTATTCAATGTAACACCCCTTTTCCAAGCAATTGTTTGGAAATAAGAAATTGTTTGGAAATAAGAAAATTGCTTGGAAAAGGGGTGTTACATTGAATAATTTATTAAATAATACAAAAGAAGTTTTTGATAGAAAGACTATTCCTGGTGTAGTATATTTTATTCCTTGTTTATTTTGTAAGAAGGTTTACATAGGTCAGAGTAGTTTGAGTTTAAATGAAAGATTAAAGGTTCATAAAAGTAGAGTTAAAAATAGATATCTTAGTTCTGCTTTGTATGTCCATGAAAAAGATACAGGCCACACTATTGATTTTGATGAAGCTAAGATTGTCTTCTTTGAGAGAAATGAAATCAAAAGAAGAATTAAAGAGTCTTTATTATTGAAAATTTATTATTCTGAAGCAATTAACTTATTTAAGAGTTCTTTTAATATTAAGGGTGGATGGGAAGTGAATGGATTTGTGGGTAGTTTTTAATATTATATATATTGTGTAGTTTTTGTAGTTCTTTACACTTGAGAAGTCTTCTTGCAGCAGTGAAACCTTAGGTTGTGTTTTAATATTATTTTTATGCTGGTCTTGTTTAATTTTGGATTTGGGGTAGTTTTGATTATATATATATATATATTAAATTGAAGATTTTCATAGGTTGTAGATATAAATAAAACATTATCTAGGTATAGCCATATATAATTTATTTAATATATATAAACCGACATTTCAACCAGGTTACAGTGGTCATCAACCGGGTAACAAGCATTATAAAATAATTGTAGAGGTGCTGTAAACAATGTTGTATAACAATAATGAATGTTCTGTTAATAAAAAATAAAAATAATAATTACTATAAATTATTTAGATTAATGAGTTTTTTTTAAAAAATTTTTTTTTGCATATATCATCACATTTGTTGATACCTTCTGGCCATAGTATTTTCATATTGGAAAAATCCATACTATGACCTGTATCTATAGTAAGAAGAGATAGTGGTGATGACGATGAATGTTTTTAACTGCATGATGCAACAATTACTCGTGCCTATTTAGAAAGCTTTATAAATGTTACATGGAATTTCATAAATTCCATGTGCTTCAAGAGAGAGAGTCTTTAGGTTTGGTTATAATGCTATTAATTTTTTGATGAGCGATATATGTTGTCTTTACATTATAATGTCTTGACTACAGGTTGATATTGTTGATAACTTAAAGGTTGATTGTTATCTCCTACATTTATAAACCTATTAAAGCCTTGAGTAATTGACTTTATTGTCTAGTTATATACATATATATGTTTACTTTTAAAAAGAGAAGGTAATAAGTGATAGTTTAATATTAATTCAGTAATTTGCAGAGTTCCAATAAACACACATTTTCAAATTGATCACTAACATATCATTACCAAACATCTGTTAGAATATATTGCAATATGATAAAAATTCTAATTTATTTTTGATATACTGAAGCATAATTTGATAGATTTATCAGCTGTTGATATTTATTCCTTTCCATTTTATACACAAATGTCAATAAAAGATTTTTTCTTTGTTCCATTGATTTCATAAAATCTACAAAATCTTGGAACAAAGATTTTGTTTCCAATTTCTGAATGACAAAAATGTTCTTTGCTTTGATTATAATTTATTTTTTTCAATATTTGTAAAAGTTCAAACATAATTTTTCATAATTTAATTAATTTCTAAACATAAATATATAATCAAATTAATTCCATTTTATTACATTTGAGAATATAATGATGGTTTAATAGTAAAATCAAATATTAGATGCTTACAAATCTCTCACCAGGAATAACAATAAATTTATCCCAGTGTCATAGGATTAAGCAAGTCAATAATATCAGCATATGTGAGGGCTTGGTATGTGAAGTCTTCAGTAATGTAACATATTCAGCAAATTAATTGAATTTGGTTGAAATTTAAAAAATAGATTTGATAATATTGTAATATATGTTCTATCTCTTATAAATAATTAAATGAAATTTAAATAATGATGATTAATACTGAAGAAATGAACATCATTTAAGATAAAGTTATCCAGATATACAAATCAAGCAATGAGTATAACTTGTCAATGTAGAAGGGTTTAAACACTTCTTGTGGTTATGCATGAATTATAATAAACACAAACTCATAAAAATATGTTTAAATATTTATTAATTAAAACAGATATGCAAATGCATATTTACAATATATATACACACAATGTTATACATTTACTTAATATTGTTGGTGTGGTATAACATTTAGTTGCCCTGCAATTATCTCTATAAGTGTTTTCAGGCATCCTTCTAAGCTTACATATCACTTTCAGCTGTACCACGACAGCTTGTTTCATGAGTAGATACCATAACACTTCTGGATGTGCAATTTGCCTTATGCCTGGGATAGTCATACTGCCAGCTATATCATGATAGCTTGCCTCATGCCATTTACGTTCTAGGAGTTTCCAGTGATAATGTGAAGCCTCACTACTTTATCCATATAATAGGCAATGTATATACTGCAGTTCAGATCTGACAGTAAATTGTGGTTGACTCCTTTTATCTCTAACCAAACTGTCTATTTATATCCAGATCCCTTTCCATAATGAAAACAATGAGATTCCCTGAGCATCATCACTCATTGGTCTTGTTACCATTGGATATGTTATCTATTTATATGTCTTGATGAATGCTTAATCAGATGGAGATGAGATAGAATCTGGACTAGTCTATTAGTTGAAGGTAAGTTCATTAGTTAAAAGCAAGTTGAGATATAACAAGACTCACAAGTGACTAACTATCAATCTATAAATTATAATATTCAAAAGTGTTTTTTATTACTATTTAACAGTATTTCTTATTATTTGTTATTATAATTTACTTTAATAAATCTGACATTTAATTTTAAAAAAATCTAAAAAGATTCCACTGTTTATTATATGATGTAAAAGGATTTCCTACTTATTTTTTTTAGTGAAAAACTGACAAATTATGATCACAACAAAGAATTTCTGCTAAATTTACCTCCAGGAACACAATTGAAGGAGTTTCGTTCTTTTGGAGTATGGAGCAAATCATTAAATGTAAGTTTTTAATAACGTTTAATAATCTATATAAAGTAAATAAAAATACATAAATAGATTAAATTAAAAAAATAGTTATACATACGTTAAACTATTAACTATATATTATAGATTTAAAGAGTTATATATATAAACATTACAAGCATAAAGCTAAACTAGTCAATATAAAATCAAAACTACCCCAGATCCAAAATTAAACCAGACCAGCATAAAAATAATATTAAAACACAACCTAAGGTTTCACTGCTACAAGCAGACTTCTCAAGTGTAAAGAACTACAAAAACCACACAATATATATGCTGGTCTGGTTTAATTTTGGATTTGGGGTAGTTTTGATTATATATATATAAAACAAAGTATGTAATAACTATATTGCTAGATTCTAATAAATACTCAATTGGGTGACATTGGTTTAGTGTTTGATATATGAAATCTAATTAATTTTTCTATTTCCTATTGGTTTAATTTTTACACAATACACAAATAGTATTGAAAAATAAGTCCGTTTTAATCTTAAGTTTTCCAAATGTAGAATTATTTAATTTATTTTTTTAATATGTATGCTGATTGGTATCAGTAAGTATGCCAAGAGATAAACATGCACGCAAATTAGTCAGAATATTATAGTAATAGAAAAGATGAAACTTGTCTATTTTGTCTATTGACCTCTTCAGAATCAATATACTTGTTTTCCAGCTCAAAATAAACTTATTTAGAGTTGTGGGTACTGTATTAAAAAGTTCTATAAATAATTAAAGATACAAATAAATTATGGTCTAAAACATATTTTAAATTGTAACCATAAATAATACTTATTTTTACTTATTAATGTTATATTAAAATGAAAACAACTTTCCTGAACATGTGTGACTATTCCAAATAATAATTCTTTAGCATTCTGGGACCAAAATATTTTACTGTTTTCTTTTTTATCATATATTTTGTAGATAGTAAATAGTTATTTTTAATAGTAATATTTAGTTATTTTTCTTTTGTTACCTTTTTAGAAATCATTGGGTGAAATAATTATTCCCAATAATTTTAGAGCACCTGGTCCTAATATTATTGGCGCATTTTCTTCTCTTTTGCATGGAGTACAAACTTCTAAAATCATTATCATGGATGCGACCACAATTAAAATTCCAAATCTGTATTATGACGGCAATGGGCAGAGTAAGTATATTAGATTTAGCATACTAAATTAAGGAGTAAATGTTAATATAAAAACTTAAGGTAAAAACAATTTATGCATTAAAGAATTACTTTTAATCAGCAATATTACTCAATAATAAACTTATTATTAGCAGATTACTGAACAAAAGACTTTTTTTTGAAAAATATTTTAATATAAGCACTTCGTCTTTATCTCATTAAAAAGATAATAATCATCACCTCAATTATGATCAGATAAAAATAATCACTTCATATTGAAATTGTTACACATATTACTATTTTGAAATATATATTTTCTATTAGTACTTTCTATTAGTATTTTCTACTGTACTTTTTTTAGTGGCTCTTACATCCATTTTTCTACTTTGGGGTGGGGTGGGCGGGTGGGGGAATGGTGGCTGGGGGGGGGGGGGGGGGGGGGGGGGGGGGGGGGGGGGGGGGGGGGGGGGGGGGGGGGGGGGGGGGGGGGGGGGGGGGGGTGGGGGGGGGGGGGGGGGGGGGGGGGGGGGGGGGGGGGGGGGGGGGGGGGGGGGGGGGGGGGGGGGGGGGGGGGGGGGGGGGGGGGGGGGGGGGGGGGGGGGGGGGGGGGGGGGGGGTGGGTGGGGTGGAATGGATTAATAAAAAGAATTTATTAGATTTTTTTTCTATCAATTTCAAAACCTATGATCAATTTATTTCTCTCTTCTTAATTTTTTTAAACAACAGTTTAAACTTTTGATTGTTTTTTTTTTTTAGTTTTAACATTAAAATTTTCATTACAGTTTTAAAATGTTGTTTGGTTTGATCAAAAACATTAAATATGTATATCTATGACTTTATAATAAAGCATATCCGACTTTTCAGGACAATTGTCTCTTCACTATTTCTTTTAACTTCATAAGCTCTGACAATAACCTGCTATTTTCTTTCATTCTAAAAGTGACCTATGTTTGCAGATACCATCTGCCTTTTATCTCAGATTATTAACATGGCTAGTAACTTTTCATCCTTCAGGTATGAGAAACCTTTGATGTTATGATTGTAATTATAAAAATAAAAAATGAGCATTCACATATATGCATACATTCTATCTATTTTAAAAACACAAGATATCCGAGATAAAAAAAACAATTAGTTTCTTTTAGTCTTGAATTTTAAATAAAATCTAATAAATTATTGTCGTGACTGATGCATGTTAATGATCAACCTATTTATATATGCTTACTATATGAACAATCATATAGGTAATATAAACTACAGTAAAAACGTATGGAAAGAATATTAAAATTTGAGTAGTTACATTTTTTAAGACTTTAGAGAAGAGTGAATGTTTTTGTTTAGTTAATAGTAAATGTCTTTTAAAGATATGCTTTTTTCTAGTGTTATACACAGTAGATTGAAAATGTAGTAACATAGCTAATGAATTGGAAATTTTAAAAGGGCAATAAAAATGAGCAAAAATCACCTTTAATATAGTTTAAAAGATTAAAAAAAGATTCATTACATACTTTTGTAGATAATATTTGGACTAACTTATTTGAAAGTCTATATAATTTTGTAACTTTTTGTTTTGTATATTACAAGAATTGGCTTCCTCTTTAAACATTCTCTTTCTAGTGCTTTTGAGATTATTTTTAGTAATTTTATTGCCTTGAGCAGACTTACTGAATGGGGATACTTTCTGAATCATTTTCAATCAAATAAAAAATAATTTAATCATTTGAATGGAATAATTGTATTCAGGTTTACACATTGAGAGCAATTGACTCTAATTTATGTATTTATGTTTAAACATAAAAATATCTTTCTCTAGAGAATTAGGGTATTGTGAGATGTTTTTAAAAATAACTTCTATATTTGGAAAAATAGATTTCAGAATAAACTCAGTATTAGCAGTGTATATATATATTTGTTTGCCCCCCCCCCCCCAAATACCAAAAAAGTGATTAATTAATTTTAAACAATTTACATATAACATCTAATGATTCAAATAAAATAAAAAAATTCTTTGTTTTAAACAAAGGGGATGACTTTCTTCCAATGATAATAAGCATTTCATTATTCTGTCGGAGCTCTTTTTAATAAAAAATATACGTTTTTTAATTTTATTTTCAAGCAATAGATAAAAATGGTAAATAGCTTCTTCAGTAGATAATCAAAGAATAAAAACAATATTCACCAGTCTAGACAAAAGTTGATAATGATGTTTAAGTTTTCTTGTTTTGTTTTACTCTCTAACTAGCAATACAGATACCCGGCTACTACTGTTCCGTTACGATATCAGTTTAATACGTTTTCACTGTGTTTCTTTTTCCTTAAGAACATATTTTTATTCTACAATCAACTTTGTTATTTTTATTAATATTACTGTTATTAATTTCATTTTCTCATTAAAATATTAACAAACTATATTTTTTTTATCTTCTAAAACAATTTATCTCAAATTTTGTTAGAACTTTCTGTCTTATTCAAGGCCTAATTTGTATCACTTTTTAAATATTCCATTCATTTTTATCTCAAGCTTTCCTTAGACTTTTAGATAAATTAAAATTTGTATAAGGTAAGAACCACTAATCCAATGTCTCAACTTTTACTTAATAAGACTAAAACATCGTTTGGAATTGATCTTCACCAATGACTTGAAATAAATAAAAAATTAAAATTTGTTTATAGAGAAAACATTAAATAATATTTAGTAATATAACATATGTAATATTTTATTAATGGAAATTACTACTATTCTAATCCAGGATAGTTATTAGAAGCATATCCCCCCTCTCTTTCTTAGTTGCCTTCTAATAGCATTAAAAATTTTTTTTGACTGATTTGCATGGAAGGTAAAAAGATTAATAAATTATCAAATTGCGATTTTTTATTCCATTTGTAAAACTTAAATATGTAAATGTAAAATAAAGTTGTAAGAAAATTAATTGCACTAAAATGAAATCTAAATTTGTGATTTTAAAATAAATTATATCTAACAATGTTGAAATAAACTGTGCACATTATCATCTAATAGTGATTAAGTATTATCATTTGATCGTACTCACTTGTTTAGTACAGGGTTCCGCAAACGTTTTAACGTGAAGAGCAATTTTATTACAACCTCCACCCCCCACCCCCACTAATAAAAGCGCCACAAATGAAGAGGTAAAAAGTAGGTTCATGAAAAATATGAATTTCTGAATGGCTGTCGATATATTTGAACATTTATTTTAATAATAAAATCTGTATACATTCTAACGAAAATAAAAATTCTCTTAAAAAATAAACAAACAAAAACAAAAAATTACTTTGATAGTTTAATATATTCACAACCATTCGTCATATACAATAATTATTATTCTATAATAATGTAGAATTCAAGAAACAAAGTTACAAAGCGCATTTGTTTTCTCCTAGAGTCATGAAAACATTTATTTACAAAATAAAATAAAATGTGTTTATGTTTATCATGACAAAAGAGTCACAAGATTGGAGTCAAAGGTCCACATGTGGACCGCCAGCTACAGTTCGCCGATCTCTGGTCTATTTAACTTTAATTAGCTTTCCAGAAGTAAACACACATTAGTAAAAAAGTTTTTGTTTTTAAATTCATTTATTAAAGTATTTTGGTTAATAACTCTGTGTGTGTTGTCAAGCGTTGTTAGCCGAGAGGTCATCGCAGCCGCCTTGCAAGCAAGTAGTTGGTTGCAGACGGTTGTGGGTTCGCCTGCCGGACGATGCTATGACATATGAAAAAAAAAAACTCTCTGTGTGTAAAATAAATAAAATATCAGATATATTAATCTTTAACTGAAGTTTAAAGTTTATATCTGTGCTAGAGATAATCTTCAGTTTCGATAATGATTAGTAATAATCATTATTGTATTTATGTGAAATGGATGGCGTCAAAGTTGTGAGTGGAGGAAGTTTGACAATGGTAAATGAAAATAATAAAGATATATATGAGAGATAGTGACCTGGGCGATGAGTGCTGGTTCAGCACGAAATGCATCTTGGGGGGCATTTGTCTTTTATTATATCTTTATTTAAGTGAATTTAAAAAGAATGGGAAGTATGGAGGTGTTTATTATATCTATATATTATATAACTATATAATATGAATTTATTAATATCTTAGAAAGTTGTGATTTAAATATAATAATTAATTTGTGATTAATTAATTTATTAGAGTTTCTGATCTTGAAATAAACTGTATTTAATTAAACAAAAGATTTAAAGTATACTAGCCTTTTTTTTTTTTTTTTTACTTGATTTTTAAAAATAAAACCGAATGATTTGATTTTATAAATATTTTAGAAGCTTTCTTTTATGTTGGAAGAGGTCCCAAGCCTTCATCGAATGGTATCAAAATTGGAGATGAATTTGGAAGGTATATCTTTTTTTATCTATTTATTTTTTAAAAATTCAATTTGCACATTAATTTTTATTGTATGTATATCGGATTCATCAGTGCATGTGTTACTTCTTATTAAAATAAACTCCTGTATATCAATTTTAACCTGGATTACACTTATCATTATCCAGATAGTACCAATCAACCAAACGATTCTTGCAGAGCAAATATATATATTGATAAACCTGAAATACATCTTGCATGTTTTTTGATAAAAACTACCACATAGTCAGTGTTAAAACCTCACAGAAACGTTGATGTCAATTGTCAAGCAAATAAAAATGATTGACAGTTAGAAATATATGTTCCTCCAAGATTTTGATAAATATTTATTTTATGCTACACATTTCTGGTGTTATATGTATATAGGTTAAATTAGCTATATTAAGCCTTCATACAGTCATACATTATCCTCATCACATTAGGGTCTATTTAGATATTAATTTTTAGAACTGAAAATAAATTATTACCATTGTTTTAACAAAGTAATCCAATGGTGAAGCATTACTTTATTATTCAATAATGGACATTTCTGTAGTGTAACTTTCACTGCACCACTCTCACACAAGGTAAGGAACTGATGAGTGCTGATTTAGCATGAAATGTGCATCTTGAAGATCATAGATCTATTTTCCATGTCTTTGGGCACATGTTTATGATTACATTCTTCCACATGGTGTTAAATTTGATAGAAACCATTCCCTACCTTGCATGAGAATGGTGTAGTGAAAATTACAGTGATATTATCTATTATTGGATAATATTTAGTCTAATGAATGATTAATAAAAACTAATCTTTATTATTTAAAAAAGTATAAAAATTAAACCAGTAAATATATTATAATCAGCTTTGAGTAAAAAAGCTCATTGATGAGGTTGTATTTTTTGTTGAAAGTATTATTTGTAGAGTTAATTATGAGTATGTTAAAATAATATAATGCCATCAAGGTAACGTTTGATTTTTAAATAAATTGTATTATATGTATATAATTAAAGGGTTAAATTTTTAAGCACTATATATATTATTGCAATACTCTCTAATTTAATATCAAATTAATGCACATTACAGGCAAAAAAATGCACCAACTTTTGGTCATTATCCAATATCTCATGTGAATAGTAGATTAGATAATGACAACTTTTTAGTTTGAACATTATTTTGGTAAAAATATCACGCAGCCTTATTCAAATTAGCTTATGGTTTAAATTCTGAAGCAGAATTAATTTATTTTAATAATTATGTAAACAAATACTTTATGAATTCAAATTATAACCTGATTTGAATGAGGCTACATAACATCAATTCTGAGTTGATGTTTATACAATCATTGTCTAATCTACTATCTGTTAAAAATTTTGATTGACAGGTAAAATGGATTTTTTTATTATCTACAACATGAATTATTTTGGTACTAATGAGTAAGCATTAATATTGTAAACACCATAGGCAAGAGACCTATTTATATTATGAAAGATCAATAAATGGCTGATCTTGTTCATTATGTCTATATAATCCATTGCTTGATATTATACATAAATCCAAAAAAAAACAAAAAACAATTAAATTTCCACACTAAAGAACATATGTACACATGTGTTTAATCAATCAAAACTTTTCCAAAAACTACTGTTTATCTGATGGGCTAGACTTGAAACCACTACCAATAATCAGACTTGTATTTATCTATCTAATTACAATCAGTTAATTTAATTTTTTAGCCAGAGAACTTTGTCACAAATCTAAAAGGCTTGATCAATTCAAATATTTATCAGAAATGTGACCTTTATTATATATATGTGAATTCAGTTCATGGTTTCATTTATGTGTGTGGTTATTTGGCTGGGTCTTATATACTTCATCTGAAGAAAATCAGAGATGAGTTCTAATCAAAATATTGATGGTATAATAATAACTTTAATACCAACCAATTATATAGCCTGGGATGATTTCAAAATATATATATATTCATAACTTGCATAAATATAACTCTATTGCTAGTTTTATTTATTTTAGTAAATGAACCTTGTTATTAATGATCTATACATATGATCTATACATATACCACATAAGCTCAATATATATTTGAGTTTAAAGTATATTTGTACATAGGGAACTTAGCAATTAATCTCTGTTATTTCTTCTTTTTAAGCTTTAAGCGTCTGCAGAGATATAATGGTAAAACTGTCGTTCTGAAACTACAATCTCAGTTGCAATTACTGACTGTATGTGATATAGATTGGATTAGCATTTTTAATCCAGATCATCAGTTAGATTTTGGACATGTTATGATACCAAAGAAACTTCACATTCCTAGTTCATGTACAACATCAGAAGTAAGTTATTGCTTTCTTTTATCAACTTCTTTAATTCCTTAGATTTGCAGATCGCTGTTTTTTTTATATATTTCTTTTAAACACAAAAACACTTTAAAACTATTTATTGTTTTTTTATTTTTTATAATAAAGTTTATATGTAATATATATTTGTCTTTTTTCCTTTGTGTGCGTGCGTATGTTAAAACATTAGTATATTAGTAATCTGTTGTTAAAATAATATTCAATTAAATAATAAATGTCGTCAATTGTTTATACTTTTTCTATACAGAATACAGTATGTAATAAATAAAACGAGTGCACTAATATAAAAAATACTTTAATAAAATTAAAAATTGCATTTATAATTATTAAATTACACAAATATTTAAAACAATTTGCTGTTTGATAGTGTCATGTCTGTAATAATTGCTGCTTCTGGATTAACATCACTTCAAATTTCTTTATATTTTAAAAATAAAATAAAATTCAAAGTAATCAATATGTAAATATGAAACTATAATTATAATGAAAATATTTTGTAAAAATAATTACAAATATTTAAATATCTTAAAAATTATGCCTTTCTACCTTATTATTGAAAAAAAATAGAATAGGAGGTTTTAACAATCATCTTAAAAAAAAAAATCAATCAATTAATGAGCGACCGATAGTCTTTTGTTGTCTTTTTTTAAACTTTTTGCTCTGTAAACTGCTTTAGGGATTAATATTTTCAGAATTTTTTTGTAACTAATAAATCAATAACCTGCTTTTAAGTAATTTTTATCAATGCAATCCCTATATTGGATTAGCTAATCTCATGATCTATAATTAAAGTGTATGGTTTTCATATATGGTTCATAATGATTAATCTCTCGATATTTAAAATGTTAAATTAATACACACAGAAACATTGGAAATGCTCTTCACTTGATAAGATAAAACTCTTTAGACTAAATGGTCAAATATGGTTTTAATCATTATCCACATATTCATAAATTAAACAAACTTATGTGTTTGAATTGACTAACATCATCATATATGTGATATACATGATCAGATTAATGTAAATGGGCCACTACTATGATTTCTGGAATGGGAAGTTATATGTCTTCAATTTCTGGTGATAACTAATGTCTTAATGTAATTGATATGAAATTAATTGTTTTTTGTTTTAACCTCTGATTTTGTTGACTGGTCTCCTTTGAGATTGATATGTAAATGTCCTTCTTTTTGTAAATGATTTTTATGGTTTGTGAATAAAATTTCCTTTTGAAAGATAAATCAATAATAATGTTAATTCAAATTTTTAATGCAAATGCAAAATAGAAGTAAATAGTGGTAAAGAAGGCCAAAACATGATTAACTATCATGGCATAGCAGCACAATTACAGCACTTCAGGAATATACCGATTTGGTCAATAACAATAACATCATAGGGTTGTAATAGTAATAGTAGTAGCAGCAGCAGTGATAGTGGTAGAGGTAGTAGTAAAGGTTGTGGTAGTAGAGGTAGGGTTAGTGATAGTGGGAGTGATAGGAGGAGGGGTAGTGGTAGCTATAGGGGCAGTGGCCTTAGTGGTAGTGATAATTGTAGTGGTAGTATTAATATTTTTATTTACTTTATTTTGATTACATCTGAGAAAGAAACCAAATAAGCAAAATAAATGTTTTATATGTTTTTACAAATATTATATAATTACAAGACTATACTCAGTCTATGGAAAGGCCATGGTTATTGTAATAGTTTTTTTAAAATTCATTATCATGAATGGTATTACTGTGGAACTGTGAACTACATGATATCAAACTACATGACTTCAATTATGCTTTAACCAAAACTAAATGTAAATAAAATACTATATCATCTTTTTTTTTCATCACTAAATATTATATTTCAAACATGAATTTATTATAAAAGAGTCAAGTCAGATGTCACATGACCTAATTTAATAAGCTTGCACTTACAAATGCTATATATAGAGCTCACAATAAGCTCTTAACAAACTTTGAAAATATCCCCAATCCCAGACCGGTTTCTGCTACTGGCATCATCAGTGAGGTGCTAGGATATCTAAGCATTAGATTAAAAATACCAGGACAAGCCCAGCACTTTATCTAATGTATTAAGTGTTAATACTATTAAGTAGAAAATCTAAATTTTTCAGACATCCATATGTCTTCCAATCCAGCTATCTAACTTAAACATTGCTAAAGCTATTAATATATGGTGTATCTGAACTTAGTTCAGTCCCATATGGCTATTTAAGTTAGCTAGCTGGATTGGAAGACATATGGATGTCTGAAGATTTCAGATTTTCTACTTAATAGTTATACATTAGATAAAGTGCTTGGCTTGTCCTGGTATTTTTAATCTAATGCTTAGATATCCTAGCACCTCATTGACACCACCAGTAGCAGAAACTGGTCTGGGGTTGGGGATATTCTCAAAGTTTTTGTGAGCTCTATATATAACATGAATTTATGTACTATAATCACATTTTCTTCATGATTTAAATATTATACCTATTCACTTTTGTACTGTAGTTAAACATACATGTACTGATTTTTTTCTGAGCATTTTAACTTTCAAAAAGTTTTATTCCATATGTCTTTTGTAAAATACTATATTTTTTTAGAATCCAGAAATGTCACCATACTATTGTTTTTGTAATAGTTTTTTTTAAAATGGTTGCTTTAACAAATTTTTTTTTGCTTTTATTTGACAAATATACCCAGCTACTTCATAATAAAAATTACAGATTATCAAATATAAAGGGAAGAATTACTTCCTTTGCATAAAATGCTTCTACTATTAATATAAATTAAAGTTTAGTTAGACATAGTTATTTATTTATAAAAACAAATTTAAAGATTTTTTTTATGTTTCAATTGTGAATTTGACAGTATTATAGTCAAATGTAATAGTTTTGTTTAATTGGTCGTGAATTTGAATATAACAGCCTTGCGGACAAATATACATTTGCATGGATTTTATATACATATAGATTATATAAAAGTAGTTGAGTAATCTTATAATAAAAGAATACATAGTAATAAAGAAATCACAATAAAAATAAAAATCTTAAAGGTATTGAATAGAATCTAAAACAAAATAAAAACAAATCAAAATCATAAATTGTAAATAAATTAAAATTAATAAATAGAAAATAAAATAAAAACCGATACTATAAATTTTAAACTGATAAAAAATATTTTTTTAGTTTATTTTTAAACAATCCCATACTTTTTGTATTAAACATATAGGGTGGTAATTTATTAAATATTCTTGGAATATATACATTTTAAAATCTACTTCCATATTTATTTTTATATCTGAATAAAATGACATTTATTTCTAGAGAAATACTATAATTAGTTATTTTATGATTCTTAAATGAATTATTAAAATAATGTCTCTTTATATTACAATGTGTAGATCAAGTAAATCACTATTTTTATCTTCAATATGCAATTTACTCTGTATTAGACTTATAATCTTATTTTGGAATGTTTTTAACAATTTTAAACTTGATGTATTTAAAAAACCATATAGTGTAATTCCATATTGTAATACTGGTCTATAAATTATTATCAATATATTATGGGAAAAAGAAAGATAATCTATAAACCATAAAGTAAAAATGTTTGAACCTTTGTAAAAGTTGATTAATGTGATGTGCCCATGTCACTCTAGTATCAATAATAACACTGAAATATTTATTGTTTTTAATCTCTTCAGCATTTTACTTTCTTGATGCCTTCATTAATTTATCAGTTCACGATCTTAAATTTAATCCTTATTATTAGTAGTAATAAAGTGGTCAGTGACATATAATCTTCTAGAATTTTAAAATTCAAAGTATTACTGAGTCAAGTATTCTTTTCATTGGATTAGGTTTTGGATAAATTAAATTATCCACTATATTAATCGATAAATAAGATAGACGGGAATAATAGATATGTATAAGAAAAAATCTAAAATACTTAGAAGTTTATTAAAAGTATAGTAACAGTTGTAAATTTTGATTTTGTAATCTGAGGTAACTGATTAGAGTTAAATTAAATTGAAAGGCTGAAACCTCTCACAAGTACTTTTCGAATGCTTGTATGGCAGCCAATCAGATGTAATGATAGCTGTCTGAGGGCTCTCAAATAATATTATTTACATATGTTACTGTCAATTTATAACATCTAAAAAAACTACTGTGTAGTAAATCATAAGATTTCACATTGTATGTTTATTAATAAGACTCAGTGAGTTAAATGTGAAGATAATTAAAGCTTCATGCTCAAAAGTCAAAATGTTTTAGACTGGATTATATATATAGAAAGTTAAGTAAAGAAAAGATGAGAAACACCTTTTCTTATAAAAATCTCTGTCTTGTGTTGTGATTTGAGAGCCCCTCAGACAGCTATCATTACATCTGATTGGCTGTCATACAAGCATTCAAAAAGCACATGCAAGAGGTTTCACCTTTTCAATTTCATTTCAAACTGTTTGCGCTTTATGAATAATATGATTAGAGTTATATAACATTATTCTTTTTTAATCATTTTAATAGTTTATTTGTTTAACAAGGTATTTGTATTTGATGAATTCATTTGTATAACTAAGAATGCTTTGGAAACTATTACATTTTTAGTTTTGATGATAATCAGCAGAAGAATAGTTACCTAAAATTTATTTAATATTTACATTTATAAAATTTCAAGAATAATTTGGTATTGTAAAAGTGTGATTAGTTATCAATGATATTCCTGCATATTCCAGGTGTTTTGCACAGTTTGAAAATATTTGAAATTCCCATAACTTTTATAGATATTTTGAGATTCACTAAATATGTATTGACTATACTAAATGGCTATAGTTTGATAATTGCTTTAATGTTCGATCAGGTAAGACTAATTTACGAGAGTGAATGCTGATTGAAATCTATTTTAATGGCATAATATCTGGTTGTTATTTTTTTATGTTGTATTGATTAATAATCTGATTTGTAACTGTGAATTACCTGACTGTTCTAGAATAATTTTATTAAACATTTTCAAATTAAGGTTAAATGCTTTTATTATTATTGTCAAATCTTGCATAATGAATCAGAGTTAGTAGAGTGTTAGACCCTGGAAGGTAAAATTTTTGATCAATTCCAGTTCTGACATTTCTAGTTCTCAATTATTATTTGTGAAAAGAGTTTTTTTTAAAAATTACAAATATTATATTATTGCATACATTTGAGGTGTTAATTTTTTAACATAAATGATTCAACAAGGCAAAACTCTCTCCATACAGTAGTGCCACCCTGTGCCATTCAGAGTAATCAATGGATACAGAAAGCTTGTGCATAAAATCCCTATCTAGTGCCTACTCATCCAATACCCCCAGACTAGTTTCTGACTTGTGGCCATCATCAATGAGGAGCCTTGGATCTGAGAGCACTGCACCTAGGAGGGTTGCATTAGATCCTAAGATCTAGGTGCAGTGCTCTCAGATCCAAGGCTCCTCATTGATGATGGCTACAAGCCAGAAAGTAGTATTGGATGAGTAGGCACTAGATAGGGATTTTATGCACAAGCCTTCTGGAATTCATTGATTACTCTGATTGGCACAGGGTGGCAGTACCATATGGAGAGAGTTTTGCCTTGTTTAATAACAATTATGTGCTAGTATGAGATAGTGATCATGTGATAAATGATTCAAGTATGAAGTTATGTTTTTTAACAAATCTATGTAACAGGAATTTAATATATATATTTGGTGTATTAGTCCTGTTTTTGTTCATGACTAGACAACCTGGATTTTGAAGTCAGGCTGAATAAATTTGAAAAAATAAAGTTTAAATTTGGCTTAATCATTTTCTTTCAGTTTAACAGCCCACAATCTTTCCAGCTATCTTAATATTAACCTGTAAATAAGTATCTAATTACTTTTAGCTAGTGAATGAAATAAGAATAGAAAAATTCAAATCCTTATCACTCAAAAATTATTCAGCTTGGTGAGTAATTCATATTTTTCAAAGTTTCTTATAGGGACCATTAGAGATATATTTTCCTTGTAAGAGACTTTTCCAAAACTATATGTCTTTTTCTTTTTTTTACATAGTGTGATAGTTCACTTTAATTGTGTATTAATGATGAACTCAAAGGTTAAAGAATTGTGAATGATGGAATCAAGGTTCTGAATAGAAAGCATGTCTAGTGTTTGAATTTTAAATAATCTCCTCAGCAACTATTTGATCAATTATGAATCAATTACTTTTTTAATTTAATTTGTTTGCCTATTGGTAACAAAATGTTTACAAGAGTGCTAATAGTTTTGTTGGCTTTTATGTTTCTTTGAGACATTGGCTGATATAGATGCTTACATGAGTCACTGTATGCTTGCCGCACATTTCCATTCAAGATCATATATAAATCTTTTGTATTTTAATAAATGATTTTTATTTTTATAAAACTGCTTGTTGATTTAGAAAAGTGTTTTAAAATTTATAATCAGTTTTTTTATATGAGCGTTTATATGTTGTTAGTATTAGTTGTAAAAATAATTAAATTATAATGCAAATCTGTTTATTAGCCGTCTTGCATTGGTGGTCGAGAGGTCAGCGCGACTGCCTTACAAGCAGTTGCCCGGGTTGCGGGTTCGCGTCCCGGCCCATGTTATGACACTTGAAAAAAAAAAAAAAAAATCTGTTTATTAGCTTTGAATTAGATTTACAATTAAAAAGGAAAGGTTTTTTTGCAATTTTCTAAATTTCATCAGAATATGCAACTTTAATAAGTTACTTTATGAGTTTTTTTATTTTTATTTTTAAAAATGGAGACTAATATACTGAGTAAAAGATACGTGTACAGCAATCAATATATCAGAAACATGTTTGCAGCAATGGTAGAACAAATTCCATCTATATTTCGACATTAATAAAAACGCATTCAAGCATTTTTAGATTTGAGATGAATTAAGATTTAATAAAAATACCAGATTGCTTATAATAAATGCACGAATGAAAAAAAAAATTAAAACAACAAAACGTAATAAAGTGAAATTATGATGTACTAATATTAATGAGTTGAGAGATACACAGACTAAAGATTATAAATAAAAGATATAACAATTTTTTTTTATCAACATATAGTCTACGTTTTAGAGACCTTTAAAATTAAACATTTTAACTAAAACTATTATTATATAATTGAAATCAATTAATGAATGTATAACATACATACATATGCACACATAAATATCAAAGTTAACATATTAATTTTTATACTATATTTATTAAGTTATTAAAATAATTTTTTTTCTATCCAATTGAACTTCAGTAAGCAGATATGTTCTTTATTTTCCATATTTCCAAGCTTTTTCAACGTATAATCATAGTCCATTTTAACTAAAAATAGATTGTTGATTGCATTATCAGATTCTCAAAAGTCTACAAGATTTACCTATTATGGTACTACACTACAGTTTTGTAAAATGGTTCTACATAGGAAATGAAGCTTCATGTTAAATGAAAAAAATATATATACATTATGGAATATGTTTGGGAAAATATTGTAATGACTTTGGATCACGTGGCATATATTATAAGTTACAAAATATAGTTACTTGAAAAATATTTTTTAAATAAAATAAATTTTAAATTTCGACAAACTGTATATAATTTAAATATCTCATTTTTGCTATTATGATTTCAATAGCAACAACCTTCGAGACATTAGATTACCAATTTATTTCAGAATAAACACTTTACACTTTTAGGGGGGGGGGGCACATAAAATTAAACTTTTAGAATAGATGTCATAGCTTATGCCATGGAAATCTATATTAAACGATCGATTTTATAAGCATAAATTCTAAATCAGAATATCGCATCATTACGGAAGGTTTTTTTAAAAATAATAATAAAAATTTAGCCGGCTGCTTGATTTATTTTTAAGCATTCAAATCATCTCCATTAATAAGCAATTTCAGCATATTAAAAAGAAAAAAAAAATTTCCTTACAATGTCAATCAATTACATTTTGCGGGTACATTATATGGAATAAATTGAACCAAAAATAAAGTGTCACAAAATAGCAATAATTACAAAATTTCAATGATAGAAAATATTATAAAATTTTACGAGATAGAAGATTTTCAGTTGTTTATTCTGTTGTTTTATATCCACCGAAAAACATTCTTAATATATTTTACTTTCAATGTGAAGGAAAAAAGAAAATCAAAAGAAAAAAAATTTAATTGAAACTATGATATTAATTTTTTTTAAAAAATTCAAATATTTAATTGAGCAAACAAATATAAAAAAATATAAAAGTGAGATATGATTATATATTGAAGGCAACTTTTTATTCTGTATTTTATTTTAACCCATTTATTATATAAATTAATGAACAGCATTTATAAATATAAGCAAACGAATACTAACAGTTTTCTTTTGATGCAATATTGTAAAAAGAAAAGAGAGAAACTGTTCATACTGACCAATCACTATACAGAGTATATGACATTTAATTCTAGCAATTCTTATCAACTGCATAGGGTATATATGTATAACGTTAAATTACTGCCAGTCTATTGGAGAATAAAAGTCTCTCCGAGTTCAATCCGATTTCTCTTATTCTTACTTTTATATCTCCATTTTGATTTAAATGATGTATTTATCTCATCCATGTATTCGACAGGTTGTCTTTCTAGATTATTTTATAATCTCTTGTGATCCAGTTTAAGACTATAGTTGTCCTTCTGGTGCTAGCTCATCTAGAAAAAATTCCAAACCATCTCCAGTTTTAATATTTTATTTTTTTTAGATTATTTTATAATATTTCGTATTCCACGTTAAATCTCTAGTTATCCATCTCCAAAAATTTCCTTAATGTCTTAAATTTTCCCCATGATATCAGTGATATATTTGTTTTCTTACTCATGTATTTGTTTTCTGATTTTTCATTGTTAATTCAAACATGCATCTCTCTGTATTTTGCTGTGTGACCTGAAGTCTATATACTTTTCTTTTTAAAAAATGTCCATAATCACTGACAAAACATGTTTTTATATATCTCATTTTTCATTTTAATATTATCTCTATTATAAATATTCATTTGATTAACTTCATTCATTCTGTTTTCACTGTAGTAATAATATGGTTATTACAAAGAATGATGAGTAATGGGATAAATGTAATATTTAGTGAAAAAAAAAACATACACAATTTGTTGAATTACAGTCTCTCTTTACTTCAGATATCAATTTCCTTTTTAATAATTTATGATTAAATTATATTCTATAAAAGAATTATTACTATTTTTTTCAGATACCTCAACCTGATGATGAAATTTATGATTTGGACTTTGGACAAAATTTTGATAATGATTACACTCCAATACATTTAACTAATCAAAAAAATCTTCTAACAGAAGAATCTGGAAATCAAAGTGTCAGCCAATTGAAAAAGAAGATTCAAAAGAATGATGAAGTTATTAGTAAACAAGGTATCTATGAATCAGGTATTCAAAACACAACTCCACCATTTCCAACTACCTTGGAGCCAAAATTAGTTCAAGAGAAAAAAAACAAATCTAAAAACTCTCAAAACACCCGAGATTCAACTGCAACAGAAACTGGTAAAAAACATGTGAATGAAAGAACTGATAAGCAATTGCATGATGATGATGATGGTGACAATAGTGAAAGCTACAAAGCACTTGGATTTAAAAATTGCATAACATTGATGGAGAATTTTGAATTTCGATGGAAATTGGATAAAAGTAATATAACGATTGAGTTAACTGCAAAAATGGGTAAGAAATTATCATTATTATTTTTAATACCTTCAGTATCATAATATACATGGTTATCATTATTTTTACTTTTGTCATCATGATTATTATCAATACAGAATTATAATGTTTAAAATGGCATGTAGTCAAAATCATTAAGAATATATGGATGTGCATTATTATTGGCTAATGTGACAGAGATAATACTAACCAATCAAATCTTTCATATACAACACATTTCTTCATTCTATGAAAGCTTATTAAATTGTAAGTTGTAAAATAAAACAAATCAAATGGTTTATATGCTTAGGGTTTCATAAAAAGTTGGAGCCGGGCCATGAACCATGGATCTTGAGCTTTAGAGACTGCCACTTGCATCAGAAGAAGTAGGCCATGATTCATGAATCTGGAGTTCCAGAGTCTGGTAGACCATGATCCAAGGATATTGTGTTCCACATTTCTTTGCATTGCACTAAATTGTACAGGGCAATTATGAATTATCAGCCAGCATAAATCTAAAGATTTGATTAGTTACTATTATATAAAAAATTTCACCAATGACTTCATGGTTTAATGGAAGGAAGCATGTTACTTGATTATGTTTATGACTTGAATTCAAATCTGGCTGAGTAAATTTGTATTTTGTTAACAATCTTGATATTTTTTTCTTTCCGGCAGTTTGTACATAGCCTTTATAATTTAGACAACCATCTAATATTGTTACATTGTTGAAAAAAATTGAACCAATCTCTGCAGGAAATGTATTTTGTCTCACCATTTGTGTTAAAATACCATGGAAGACTAATTATCAGATTCAATTATCCTTGTTCAACTGCCATAAAAGAAGAAAATTTCATATCAAATATAGACATTTCATTTTTCTTTAAATAAATTAAAATGATCCATTCGATGTTAAGATTTGAATATTTTAAATTTAGCTTCTTAATTTAATAATGTTTATTTCACTAAGATTCACTCACATGTATGCACACAAGGCAGATTTACATAAACTCATTTTTCTCAAAGAACTCTACCAGAAATATTTATTAATTACTTCCTATCCCTTAAATAATTTTGCAACTAAAAACAAAAAAAATTATATGAAAACTATAGAAGACCATATGAATATAGACCTTGAAGTAATGTTTTATGGAATACAGAGGCAAACATTTTAGATAAATCAAAATATGTAACAATAGTTGTATAAATATTATCAAGAAATTATGTTAAATTATATATGTGATTATAAAAGTATCCAATATATTTCTATTAAAAATACAACTCATATTTATGCTATGATAATCTATTATTTTAAAGCAAAGATTACATTATTTTCTTTTTAGCCATTATTTCCAAAATTTTAAAAATTGCAGAAGTAATAGATATCGATTTATAATCATAAAAAAATAAAAGATCATCCTTTTTAAAAATCAAACATATGAAAATCTATTCCAATATTTAAAGAAAAATTAAATAAATAAGGACAGGTATAATAATAATAACCATCATCAGTAGCCACTCATAAATGAATATGATCTTACTTTAAGAATGAGTTTTGTGGTGATGGTGGTTGTAAGAATCAATCAGTGAAGCTCAAGAACTCTGTATGTTGAATACACTGGCTCATTTTTCTGTTTATTTTATATTTTGCGATGTTGTCTTAACTTTTCTTTCTGAACAGTTGCCAGTGAATTCTTTTTTTGCCATATCTTTTCAATGGACTCAATAGCCATTGCATTGTTTCAGACTGTCTTTGACATGATTTTTACAATGTAATGAGGATATGCTTCTCCCACAAAAACTGTTCCCAAGTTCATCACAAAACAATCTTGTATTTTTCACTCATTTTACATATCCAGTCCAAAGAAGATATGATTTTATAATAGTAGATTCTATAATATTTCATCCAACTAATTGAAAAACATATTGATTGGTTTTATGATCCTGTGATTGTATTTTAAAATTTTATGTAGCATCCTTAGATTAAACTTTTCTAATCAGAATGTTCAAATCTCATTTCTACATAAATTTGTACAAATAATTTGTCAATTAAAATATCAAGTTCATAATAATTTCAAGTTCTGATCTGTGTATGTAAATTTAACATCAATCTAATAATGCATGTGTGAAGATTAATTTTCTTCCACATGATATAATCACTAAACATCGCATGATCACCACTTCTTATGTTTTTTCAAGCTGTAAAACTCTCCATACAGTAGTGCCACTCAATGCAAGCCTGAATAATCAATGGATGCCAGAAGGCTTGTGCATAAAATCCCTATCTAGTGCCTACTCATCCAATATTGCCAGACTAGTTTCTGATGTGTGGCCTTCATTGGCGAGGAGCCTTGGGTCTGAGAGCACTGCATTTAGATCTTAGGATCTAATGCAATCCTCAGTTCAGCACCCATACATTTTGGTGTCTTTGATTCTTTAATAACCATAGCTACCACTATCCTATTTGGCATACTACTGTATGGAAAGTTTCATCTGTTTTAACAGCTTGAGCAAGCATAAGAAGTGGTTATTATGTGATGTTTAGTGGTTTAATACCAATTCTTGCCTGGTAGGATAGTGGTGGCTATGGATATTAAAGAACCAAAGACCAAAATGTATAAGTGCTGTTCTGAGTTCAGACCTGTATGACTATTTTAGACTCATAGTCTTGTAGTTAAGTAGAGATAAAAGATGGCTGTTGAAGAGTTGCACCTTAGATCCTAAAATCTAGGTATAGTGCTCTCAGAACCAAGGCTTCTCACTGACAAAGGCTACAAGTCAGAAACTAGTCTGGGGATCTTAGGTGAGTAAGCACTGGATAGGGTTTTATGCACAAGCCTTCTGGCATCCATTGATTACTCAGGCTTGAACTGAGTGGCACTATTGTATGAAGAGTTTTGCAGTTTTAAGATACAATCAATTAGGTAAAATAGAAATCCTATGCACAGATAATTTATGTGCAGTGATTAAATACCATATCTTTTAATTTTTTTAAAGCAGAAGCATCACACTGGAGTCTGTGGTGCATGTTAAGATCTAAGCCTACCATTCTATTCATAATCCTACCAAGGTATTTAAATTGGTTTAGATTCTCAAGTTGATAATCTATTCAAGCTAAAAATTGCTGAGAATTTTTTTTCCATCATTGATTGATAAAGAAATCAAGTGTTTTTAATATTAATTATTAAATCAAAATCTGTGTATGTAAACCAAAATGTTTATACAATACATTCAAAATATTGAGTATATGCAGTAGTCCATCTTTTGAATTGTAAAAATATAGCACCTTTAAATCTAGGCTACAAGAATATAAATTTCTTGTTTTTATTTTAAATTAAACCATTAAATCTCTATGGCATATTGATTTCTGCTTTATTAAGCTACCAATAAGCAATTTCAAAGACCACTAGCATAAAAATTAAAAACAAAATTGGAATTGTACACATCCTTGTTTAACACTAGTTTTCATTTTAAATATTTCAGATTTTCACTTTCTTTTATGCCCTTATATAGATACTTTATTATACAATAAACCTTGCTAGATATTCACATAATTTTAAACAATGTCATAAACCTATTCAATTATTTGAATCAAATAGTTGATTAAATCAATAAAGGGGAATATATAAATCCCTTTTGCCTGACAATAAAAATCATGTCCACAGTGCTTCTTGAATTTCTAAAACAACATAGAGTCTCTAGTAATCATTCATATATAATTGGACTCAACCAATTCAACAATGTTGCAGTCAATAATAATTACATTCCTCAATAATTACTACAATTTTGCTTATTCCCTTGATTTTTAAAAATTGGGACAATAGAAACATTTTAAAGATTACTTCATGTGTCCATATATTTCTAATAAATTTTAATATTTCTGAGAATAATATATCACCTCCATATTTTAAAAGTCTCTAAGTATTTCATCAGGACCTGCAACTTTTCCATTTTTAAGATTACAAAGGGCTATTTTGACTTTATTAAATTTCTTTTTCCAAATAAATAGTCATCCTAATTATTGAATCATTTTTCAAAAGGTAATCAAATATTTTTTCCACCTATTCAAAATATCATTACTGGATTTAACAGGATTGCAATATATTTTACAGATCCATGTATTGATTAGAGGATTTCAAAAAAGATCTAAAGTGAACATGATTAAACCAGTGAATATCACATGATCACCATTTCTTATGCTTGCATTTAACTGTTATTAAAACAGGCAAAACTCTCTATACATATTGCCACTCAGTGCAAGCCAGAGTAATCAATGGATGCCAGAAGGCTTGTGCATAAAATCCTCATCTAGTGCCTACTCATTCAATATCTCCAGACTAGTTTCTAGCTTATGGCCTTTGTCAGTGATGAGCTTTAGATCTGAGAACACTGCACCTTGATCTTGGGATCTAATGCAACCCTCCAGCAGCCACCTTTTATCTCTACTTAACTAGAAAACTACGAGGCTTAAATTGAAAATACTATAATATTTTCAATCTAAGCTCATTAGCTTATCTAATTATATAGGTGTGAACTCAGTTCAGTACCCATATATTTTGGTGTCTTTGGTTCTTTAATAACCATAACCACCACTATCCTATTAGGCAGGATTGGTGTTAAACCATTTAAACATCACATGATCATTATTATTTCTTATGCTTGTTCATAATTGTTATTAAAAGAGGCAAAACTATCCATACAATACTACCTGCAAGCCAGAGTAATCAATGATGCCAGAAGGCTTGTGCATTAAAATCCCTATCTAGTGGCTCCTCACTGATGAAAGCCACAAGCTAGAAACTAGTCTGGAGATATTGGATGAGCAGGCACTAGATAGGGATTTTATGCCCAAGATTTCTGGCATCCATTGATTACTCTGACTTGCACTGAGTGGCACTACTGTATGAAGATTTTTTAAGCATAAGAAATGGTGATCATGTGATCTTTACTGGTTTAACACCAATCCTTCCTAATAAGACCACGATGGCAATGGTTATTAAAGAACCAAATACACCAAAATGTATGGATACTGAACTGTTCAGACTTATATAACTAATATAACCTAATAACCTTGGATTGAAAATATTATTGTGTTTTCAATTTTAGACTCGTAGTTTTGTCATTAAGTAGAGATAAAAGGTGGCTGCTGGAAAGTTGCATGCATTAGATCCTAAGATCTAAGTGCAGTGCTCTCAAATCCAAGGCTTCCTTACTGATGAAAGCCACAAGCTAGAAACTAGTCTGGGGATATTGGATGAGTAGGCACTAGATAGGGAATTTATGGACAAACCTTCTGGCATCTATTGATTACTCTGACTTGCACTAAATGACACTACTGTATGGAGAATTTTGCCTGTTTTAGTGAACATTACTATCTTTTTTTTTTCATTTGAAATTATCTAATCATTTTAAGACTTTTTGTTGGTCTGTTCTTTTGTAGTTAAATCTATATTTATTATGAAACGCCACATTTAATTTATTATTCTTTAATAAAAAAAAAGCCATATCCTCCTTTTTAATTATATCATTAATTAATTCATTGCCTGAAAAAATCATGATTCTTTCATTTAGTGAACCCAAAAGTAAATTTATTTACATTCATAACAGCTCCTTAAGAAAATTCCACACATCAGCAAAATTACAACTTTAAAAGTTCAAATAAATTTTTTTAGTGTTTAATAGTTGTTGAAATTTAGAATGCACAATAAATACTTCTAAAGAATGAATATCAATATTGTTGGAAAAAGTGTTATTTTTTAAAGCATCTGCCATAAACATACATAAATATACGGTATATAAGAATATATTCTACAAGACTATATCAATAATTGCTAAAAAATTACCGTAATTATTGATAATTGTCTACATATAGTTGTAGAATATATTATTCATGATATATAGATATTATATAATTCATTTTATATACATACTGTGAAAAAAATCGTGAGCAAGTGGAGGGGAAAAAATTGCAAATTATTGCCTGCAAATTTTATGCACATATATATTATATTTTCAGATGAATATGATTACATGGGATTTGGGATTAGTGGACTTAATTACAGAAATGAAATCAAGGGATCTGATATCACAATTGCAGCTTATAGTGATACATTTGGAAGTTATGTTGAAGATTTTATTCCAAATGGACTTGGTCCGGTAAATTTTAATTTTATATTATTATTTACATGCAATATTTCTAATGAGATACTTTGAAAGTTTTATCTTGAAGATGTTTTTTTTTCGATTGAGTTTTTTTATATTAAGCTATGTAACCAACAGTAATATTTAAATCGTTGGTAATAGTTTGCCATTTCATATCATAACGGAGTTTTAGTTTTATTTTAAAAGAGAAATAATTTAATAATAAAACTTGTTATCACAAAATATAAAATAGAAATCACTTTAGTGCCTACAAACAAAATATAGAGCTTCCCCCCTCTCATTTAAATTCTTGCATCGTTAAGAGTTAGGTTGACTGCAATGACAGTCTATCTTTTATGATAATAATAATAATAATAATAATAATAATAATAATAATAATAATAATAATAATAATAATAATAATAATAATAATAATAATAATAATAATAATAATAATAATAATAATAATAATAATAATAATAATAATAATAATAATAATAATAATAATAATAATAATAATAATAATAATAATAATAATAATAATAATAATAATAATAATAATAATAATAATAATAATAATAAAATAATAATAATAATAATAATAATAATAATAATAATAATAATAATAATAATAATAATAATAATAATAATAATAATAATAATAATAATAATAATAATAATAATAATAATAATAATAATAATAAAATAATAATAATAATAATAATAATAATAATAATAATAATAATAATAATAATAATAATAATAATAATAATAATAATAATAATAATAATAATAATAATAATAATAATAATAATAATAATAATAATAATAATAATAATAATAATAATAATAATAATAATAATAATAATAATAATAATAATAATAATAATAATAATAATAATAAAATAATAAAAAATAATAATAATAATAATTGTATTACTGTACTATAGAAGATTTTGAAAGAGATTATTTGGAAACTCCAACACTGAAGTTGCACCAATTCCTGTAATAATAAAATTTTAATTACAGAATAACTGAGATGAAAACTATATTTTAGGATCTATAAAATTGAATAAAATTAGTTAACTTGGTTATGTGCAGAAATTTATGTTAATTTAAATGACATTGTCTGATAGATAATTCAACCAACTTTTAGACATATGTTCCTTTCATAACTGATATCAATAGTAGCCTGAAAGTTAGTTGACACTCCATAGAACACAGTAACACAATTTTTCTTTAAACATGATTGCCATAGTTCAATTTGGTATAACATTTTGAATTTAATTGTAAAAGAAATTTAACTAAAACCTTCTTTGTATTTGCTTAATGTTAATAGATAAGACAGAATTCTTAATCAAAAACTCATTTTTATGAGTAATTTTGTCTTTAAATAATATTTAAATATTCAAATAAATAATTAAATATCTTATTAATATGTAACATATTACATAAAGTTAACTTGCAAATTTGGAAATTTATATAATCTTTAAATAGCACTATTGAATGAAAATTAGAATTAAATTAAATAATTTACAAAAATTTGATAATGATACAATTAAGAAATTAACCTGAGTACTTAGATAAAGCAAGCCTATATTTTAAATATAATAAATTCACTATTAGTTGAAATATCGTAGAGTATTTTTTATTACTATCTGAAAAGATAAAGTTATTGTAGTATTCAAAAGATGACTTTTACTAAATGAGCAAATACATATTCTATATGATAAGTTATGCAGTTTTATGTTTTGAGCTACTTTTTAATTAAACAAAAAGCTATAATGCATTTTAATAAAAATGATTTGTAAAAACATTGTTAAATAAAATAGCAGAAAAATGTATGGGCATTCTGAGATACATAGAAGTCAATTGCTAGTTCAGTACATCTAGAAATAAAAACTTGTTTTTAAAAATTTCATTAATTTTTAGAATAGTCTTTACTAATTTTCTCAGAAATTGTAAGGAGATCCATATTGTATGAGATTAAAAAACCAAAATGCAATATACTAAACCAAAAAACAAACAAACCAGTTATTCAATAAAAAAGGCTATTGAATATATCAAAAGATAAACAATATACAAGTACCTAATATTAAAATACAAGTATAATGTATATACTTAACATAGCTGTAATTAAAAGAGCTTTGAACCCAGACTTTAAAACTCCCTACAATTATCCACTCGATTCAATACAACCAATATACATGATCACATACATGTGAAAAAGATAAATGATCTCCAATATACTGAACCAGCACTCATCAGTTGGCTCATTAAAATGTGCAGATTTACTATTATAATGGTCGGGGAATATTGTTACTTATTCTATCCGCCATACAGGGCGCCACTAGGTCATTTGAACCTAGAAAAGTTATAATAATAGGCAGATACTTCTTGTTAAGACATTTGACCATTAACCCATGCCACTAGCTCAAGGAAAAGCAAAGATTTATAATCTAACTTATTTAAAACATTTTATTAAAGAAAAAGATTTAAAAAAAAAACCCACTGCCAGTAATAACACACAAAAACATTTATTGTTGCATATATATACATTTAAATTTGAGAAATATTAATCTTACTTTAATTTGTTATTATTTTATACTTTATTTAAAATCCGCACAGATGGATAGTTTATATAATTTTGTTTTAGAATGTTGAGCATAGATAAGCTGCAAAAATTACACAATTAAAACTTTTCAAAACATCCAACCTCAGACTAAAAGTTCATAGCTAAACCAATGCTTGCTTCCTGATATACAGATTCAACCAATGCAATATGAAGATAGCATAAAACCATGCTGACAGGAATGTGCATCTGCAGCATTATATTATTTAAAAGAAATCCTCATCCAGTACAGGAATGTGTCTGTCAAAAGAATCAAATATATAAAGATGAAATGCTTCATATGGAGAGAGAGTGGTCTATTGCTACTTATAGTTCCTATCCATAGAGCAAAAGCAGATCCATTTTGCAGGAAATATGTCTGCATCCATTGCAATGATATGGCTACACCTTTGGAACCATGCATTCAGTTGGGCATGCTTGGCCTGTATGCTAACACACTTCACATTATATTGATATAAACACCCATATATCCCTCCACCACCATCAACTCAACTATGAAACAAATATTCTGAAATTACCCCCCCCCCTTAAACTAACATAAACATTAATGAATCTATGCAGCCATCTACACCCAACTTAAATTTAATATATTTTAATAATTTAGTTAATAAATACAAAAATAAATAAAGAAAAATGGAAATGATTGATTAAAAAATGATTAACTGATCTAACACCCTATTCTTGGTCAGGTAAGAGATCTTTTAAAAGTTATGTTTAGCTGATGCATTAAAAGCTTGTTTAAGAGATCGATCTATAAGTTAATATTGAAAAAAAGTTTATACTTCCCAGAATAAGTCTTTATGAATCCTCCTGGTTGCAGCAAGTTTATGGAAGTCCAGCCTAAGTCTAGCATTCTGTGTAGAGTCTTCTCTTTGGAGATGAAACTGCTGCTTGCCAATACTTGGGTCAGGAATTGTCATTTGGAAGGCCTCAGCTGATGCATGCAAAGGAAACTTTTATTGCAAGACCCCTACATCATGGTGACATCCACAATATAGCTGTAAGATTAATAGTCAGATTTAAAACAACAACTAATGAATTCAATAATTTTTTCTTTTTATAGTATTAGACTTCCCTTATCACTAAATTTTCAGGTCCATTGAACATGGCATCACTGATCCTAAGGTCTGGATGTTTTCCTTTCTGGCCTGTGTGTGGCTTAGTGCTTGCATTGGTCAATCTTTAATTTTTTTATTCTCTTATCTGACCTTTCAATTATTTAAGTGACCCAAGGACTAGTTGCTTTACATTTAATTAATAAAATAATCATTTCCATTTACTAAGATTAAACATGATTCTTAAAATAGAAATTAATTAACATTTATTTCTATTTTCTTTTATACATTGTACAGGCTTAACACCATATTTATATATGTAATATTTGCGGGATTCAAACTCAGACTTTCACACGATCCACAACTCTCAGTGCCATCTTATATTTCTGACACACCTGATCACACACATGTTGAAAAGATAAATAATCACTAATATATGTATTTCATGCTAAACCAGCACTCATCACTTTGAAAGTCTGAGTTCGAATCCCGCATATATTTTTTTTATATAACTTTTTATTAAAAGTACTAATCTTTAGATCTTTACTTTTTTTAAAATTTCTTTTAAATACTTTTTTTTTTAATTTTTTTTCCCATCTGTGCGATATATATATATGTTAAACATAACTATTTTAATTTTCCGTTTTTAAGTTTTTAATAAATCAATTTTTATGTAAGATTTATTTTCCCCTTTATTTTAATTTTAAAATAATGTAAAGGCATATGTATACCGTTACACTATCTTAATATAAACTGAGCACTGATTATATATATGTGTGTGTGGAAGGTGATGATCCAGACCAACTGATGAGTGCTAGTTCAGCATGAAATACATATATTGGAGATTATTTATCTTTTTGTTATTATGTGGTTATGTGTATCGGTTATATTGAATAAAGTGGATGATTGTAGGGAGCTTGAAAATCTGGATTCAAATTCCCTTTAATTAAATATTATTCTAAGAAAAAATGTATTTCAGCAAATTTAATAATCATTTATATAATTGTAAAAATATAATAATAACTGTTCTTGTATTACATTATAAATTATGTGATATGAGAACATTAATTAAAGCTTTTAATGCTGTATGAAGAAGTGAATTATAATTGCAAATTAACAATAATAAAAATTACTTAGAAAGTCAAGATAATCAATCCATCTAAAGTGGAAATGGAGTTGGAATATTTGCTATGTAAAATCTAATCAGTTTATGTTAAAAATAAGGTAGAGAAAGGTGTAGTTTAAATATTATCTAGTCATAGATTATATAAAATTAATCTTGCAGTGAGAAATAAACATTACTATTAAATTTATATAAAATACTCAATAAAATTATTATTTAAGAATGCTTTTTAACTATTGGATTTGCATTTCAAAAAGTCAATCAGAATAAAATTTCAATGTCAGATGGTCATAAAATCTTCAAGTATTCTTGCTACATATTGAATCAGGTCTCCAAACTTTCCATACTTTTAAAATAACTTTAATATCTTTTGGAATCTAAACTTTAATAGTTTGTATCTTTTACTTTAAATAAGCTTTTTATCATGCTTTATACATAACTTTCTTGATAATTATTATTTTATATCTTTATTACTATGGGATAGATTGGTCCTTCAAGTGGAAGGGAGAATACCATTGATAGCATGACCATCAATGATACCCATGACCAGATCAGGCTATACAAAACAACAATTACATTTCCTGAGTGTGGCCGACTTCAACTGCTGGAAGAAAACCCTGCCATCCAAAGCATTTTATTTGTTTTGAGAATCAAACTCAGGTACCAGTCAACCATATATTAAATAGCTAGCATGGATGGCAGGAATACAATCCAGTGCTTGAAATATCATAAGCTAGCTTCTACTCTTAATCAGTGGGTCCAGCACATTAACTTAACACATAGATGTTCATCTCTTTAAATAAATGGTGACACAGTGACAAGAGAAAGAGAATAGACCAAATAATAATTAAGCAAACATTATTTATTCATGCACAGACATATCTGATATAACACAATAAAATTGTACATAGAAAATATGATTAGTTTAGATTAAAATTTATAATAGTCCTTCGTTAATGTTTTTTTCATTTAAAATAGTGTCTATACACAATTATTATGGAAATATATATTACCTATGTTTTTGTCATCTTGAGATGATACTGTTCATTTGGTTTTGATTTTTATTAGTGTTATTTTCCAATCAGTTGGCTTTTCAGTCTTCATTGATAGTTTCAGGGATTGTCTTCCATTCTGCAACTTGACAATGGGAGAGAGAAAGAGAAAGTAATGGCAGTATTTATCTTACAACTTCATTGGTTCCAGACAGGGATAGTTGATTTTGGCAGAGAACTTAGAGTATGGAGCCAAGTTGAATACTTCTAAGGTGGTCTAGCGATGCATGTTGCTAGTTCTGCAGTTTCTGCAATAATATTTTTCACAGCAGTAATGACTGGCTGTATTCTGTCCTTAGATTTCAAAATCCCTGGAGCAATGAATAACATAATCAATCAATGACAGCATGAAGACTGGAATTATTTACAGACTCAAGACAGAATGAATAACAATAGACAATTGCAACTTTTTATATTTCTTTCTCTCCCATTGTTCTTTTCCTGATCATAACTTTAGTTTTTATTATACTTTAAATCTATTTTTTTAAATTAAATTTTACATTTTTCTTTTATTTAATCGATTTTTACATTTTTTTTAAACTAATCTTTTTTCTAGATTAATGTACTATCTGTTTGCATTTACTGAATAGATAGCTTATAATTATTACTTTTTATTGATTTCAATTTTATTATCAGCCAGAAATCTTTACTGATATTCAAAAAGTTTTTTTATACTGATTAATTAATTAATCCCTTTTATTTTAGATTTTCTCACTAATGTTTACTTTTACACATTTATTCTTTTAACTTATTTTTTTAATTTATAAAAAGGAGTTTTCTTTTTCCCACCCCATTGTTAATCATTAGCTTTATTCTATTTTAAAAGAATAATAGATGCAATCTTTTATTTTACAAAATTACATTTTAAAAACTTCTAAAATAATTATTTCTTTAAAATTTGATTATACATTTTTAAATTATGAAATATGTAATGCAGATATATGTAAGTTTTATAACATAAATCTTGCTACATTACAATATGATGAATATTGAATCAATTAATGGAATCCTTATACATTGAGACAGTTAGTACAAAATACCAAATATGGTTTCATGGGATATTATAAAGATTTGAGAAGGAATGAAATAAGTAACACCCTGTGTTAGTTTGTTACAATTATGGAGATTCTAACTGTAGTATGAATACAGAATCATAGTAAATAAATGGTAATAAGAAGGTGTATCCAATTCAAGTATAAAAAGGTTTACACATTTTCTTATTACAATCTCATGGAAAATTCCTCTAACACAGAAGCAATTACACAATTATTAATCTTGCTCCATATATCAGATTAATCAAAATTAATGAGTTATCTTATTGAAACATCATTACAAAATCTTCTAGACAATATTTTTTTCAGTGTGTAAATGTGGGTCAAAATAGACTGCCTTTTAGTGAAAGAGAGAGTTAAAGTCATCACATGAAAAGATCAAAAAGCTAAGTTTTTCTGCTACCATAATTTCACTAGATGTGATTTAATCTATCTTCCAAAAAATATCAGTTATAAATAAATATTATATTCCACTAATGTTACTAAATTATTAGTTATATTTAGGACAGTATTTTTTGAAAAATTTTTGTTCTATAAAAACTATTATTAGACCATTGTTTTAGTTACTACAAAGATCCAAATTGGAATTAGAGAAAATAATATTTCTAGATTATATTAAAATTGTTTTTTTAGTGACTAATTACTGGTCTACTATGATCCTGAAATTGTTAAATATTGTGATTATGTGTCATCATATGGAATCAGAGCTATTTTCTTATAATTGCAATGTCTGACTAAAATTTTTATTCATTTCTTATACTTTGATTGAGGAAGAAAATTACAGCTTTATAAGTAAGAAAGATGTTAAGAATAGTATAAGTGGTGAAAAGTTTTTGACATACACAATATATTTGCAAAAGTGATGTTGTAGTCAATTTCTTTGGGGCCTTATAGATTATTCAAAGGATCTTCTTTCAATTAACAGAAACTTCTTTCTAAAGAAACATGTAAATCCAACAAACAAAACAGAAATGTGGAACAATGTAACATTCAATAGTACCCTTTTATTTAGCTATATTGCAGTTTATGTTCAAGTAAAGAAAAATTGCATGACTTAGAAAAACAACTTCTGTCTAATGTTAAATGGAAAATGGTTGGATTTTATGAAGAAACAATTGTTTTAAAAAATAGATATACTTTATATTGAAAATACAAGTAAAATGTGATTTACTATAAATAAAAATGAGAGAACAACTTTGTGTAAATTAACAATAAATCAAATTAAGTAGCAAGATTAATTATTCGATTTGATAAAATATGCTAAATATAAATTATTTTGTTTTATGATCCAACAACTTTTCATTATGATGAAGAATTATGAGAAACATTGATGCTAGAATTGATTGAAATATGAAAGTGCTGTGCATAAATTTGGTTATGATAACAGAAATGAGAGAGAACTACATGAATTTTTTCTTTGAGAAAAATGCTAAATGGAAATGGGCATGAAAACATTCAAATAAAGAGAGAGTCAAATTGGATTATATTTTGACTAATCGAAAATATATTTCAAGATTGTAATATTGATAATGGATTTGACACAGAAAGTATTGATTGATAGTGATTAGTAAGATGTAAGTTAAATATTAATGGAGAAACTAAAACTATTAAAAAGATAATATTACAATTAATATTCCTAACCTTCAGAAACATTATAGTGTATTTAAATTGGCAGTTGCTAATTGTTTTAAGATTTTGAAGATGGTTCAAATTTAACCAAAACTATTAAGAAGGTAACATGTATTCTACTGAGAACTGCAAGAAGATAGCTGTGACAAAAGCAACAATTTATCAGTAAATTACTAATTGTGATGATACAATGTATAAAAAAAAGGAATATGAAAATATTTAAAAATGATCCATTAAGAAGTGAATATCTAAAGTTATGTAAAATTGTAGGAACAAAGAGTTAGTAATGATATAAAAAAATAAGCAAGGAAATTTATATAAGGGAATAAAAGTTTTAAAAAATATAAAACAACATCTTAGTATTGGGAAAAAAGTTATTTCAGAAATCAGAACAAATGATGAAACTATTATTAAAAAGAGGAACTACATCATAAAATGTTTTGGAAATAATTCTTACAAAGAATTATACAATAATAAAAAAACAAGAAAATAGATTAGTTACTACAATTATTACATCTTCTGAATTATCAAGCATCTTAGATGAGAAGATAAGGCATACAATTAAATTGATGAAAAGTTGGAAAGCTTCAGGAAATAATGGAGTTATTATTGATATATTAAAAGAATAAAGTGAAGATTATTTGAATTATTTTTCAAAATTTTTGCATTTTACTCATACAAATTTGTTTTCATTAAAATAATTGTTTTTAGACTGAAAGTAAAATAAAATCATTGTTTTGATTATTTATTTTTGTTTATTTTTCGTTTTGTTCATTTGCAAAGTTTGATGTATTATTTTTAAGATTAGTTTTAATTTTCACATTTATCCTTTTAACAAAGTTTTGTTAAAATACAAAGATTTAATGAAGAATAAAAGTTTTTTCATTTCAAATTCATCTAAAAAATAATTACTAAATTGGACACATATCTTTAATACATAGTCAATTGATTTTCAAAAGACATTTCCTGTTTGAGATTCGCAAATTTTCAGTTACTAATTTTCTGCTAAAAACAACTATATGTATAAAATCTGAATGTAAACACTATATTCTTATTACGAAACAAATATTTAATTTAATTTTACAATAATAAACATGAATAAGTAATTATATGCAAACTATGTTTTTTTAGTTTAATGATTTCAACAAAAGGTTATATGGCACAAGTGCATAAGAATACATTTTTCTAGGAAGAGAAGAAACTAATCCTGAATTGATTTTTCACCAACAGTTTCTGACATCTAGATCCTTTAGTAGAATTAAAATCAGAACTCTTTTCAGTTTTGCTATCAAATGAATGCAAAACTTTCAAACAAATATAGTGAATAGTTAGGATTAAATTATTATGTAGGCATGATTTTTTTACACTAACAGTGCTAATCTAGATATTTAATATATTTTATAAATTTTCTGTATTTTAAAATAGTGTAAACTATAAATATCTTCAACAACTTCTTAGAGAGAAATAGTTATGGCTAAAATATTTGTCATATGTTAAGAATAGCTAGATGCCTATTTACTAATATTATTGTAGGATTAGCTAAGTTTTTTAGAAACAGTCTGTTGAAAACATTTTAAAATTAATTTGTCTCTGCACTGTAAATGGATGTGCTCCATTGTAACACATTTACTTCAAGATGAGTACTTCATTAAATTCTTAAATGGATTACATAATTTTCAATTTCAAATTGATTATATTTTTATCAGTTTTTAATTATATGAATATTTGAATCATTACAAGCTAAATTTTTGAAATTACTATTTTAAAATCACTTGTGAACATTCTCCTTTAGCTTCTTTACTTATAAGTAGTTTTTTGTGTTTTTGAAATTTGAAGTTTTCTTGTCATTCTCAAATTTAAAACGTTCTGATTTTAGATTTACTCTAAAAAATTAATCATTCGTTTTTTATGGATTTTTTTGATTTCTAGATAAAAAAGCAATATCTCTTTGTTCTGAAAACACTATTTGTAAAAAAAAAAATTAGGCATGCAATGAATAGAAATTAAAAATGGGGTTGGGGAAACAAAATCAATGAAAACTAATACTTGCATCACTATATTTTATGGGATTTGTTGCTAAAGATATCAGGCAATGTTGAGCAGCTGCCTAAACAAAGGTTTTATTCAGTATGAGATTAATTTTTTTATCTCATTTTTCTTAAATGAGAATCAATTCAGGAATCATTAGCATTCAGATAGTTGCCAAATAAGACAGAAAAAAAGGTATTATTATCTACAAGTTTTAAGAAGTAGAACAAGAGACAAAGTACTTGCTAACACACACATTCATGTAATAAAATACTTATTTCCAAAAGTTTAATACCATAAACATCAAGATGTATTTTAATCGTATGTTTTCCAATGAACCTGTTATTAAATAAAATTTACATATTTCCTACTTCTTTGATGAATGATTAGTATAAATTGGAATGTAAATTCTCCTATAGTAATAAAATTGTACAATATAATATTTATTATCCACACATTGGTTAATTATGCTGCAGAACAAAATACATTTTTGTACACAATATCCATCTATATATCTATTTATTCACCTATGTATGCATATAATAAAGAAAAAAAAATTCTGCTGAGGGAAAAGAGATTGCATTTCTATTGAGTTTATTGAAATCAAATGCACTATGGATTCACTGATTTCTATCTGTATACCTATATAAAACTTATTTAATTTAAAGCTTGATTTAATTATTTTTGAATAGTTTATAATAGCCTATTCACGAAATAAATTATCTAATCGCTCTTTCTACCCCTCTATTTACATATCTATCTATCTATCTATCTATCTATCTATCTATCTATCTATCTATCTATCTATCTATCTATCTATCTATCTATCTATCTATCTATCTATCTGTCTGTCTGTCTGTCTGTCTGTCTGTCTGTCTGTCTGTCTGTCTGTCTGTCTGTCTGTCTATCTATCTATCTATCTATCTATCTATCTATCTATCTATCTATCTATCTATCTATCTATCTATCTATCTATCCATCCATCTACCATCCATCCATCCATCCATCCATCCATCCATCTATCTATCTATCTATCTATCTATCTATCTATCTATCTATCTATCTATCTATCTATCTATCTATCTATCTATCTATCTATCTATCTATCTATCTATCTACATATCTATTTATCTATCTACCTACCTACCTACCTATCTGTCTGTCTGTCTAACTGCCTGCCAGCCGACTGACCTACCTACCTACCTTCCTATTTATCTACCCACCTACCTGTCTATCTGTTTGTCTGTCTCCATTTATTTGTCTCTCTATCCATCTATCTATCTAACCATCCATCCAACCATCTATCTATCTATAAGTATCTATCTATATATTCAAATTTTATTCTAATCTTAATGAATCTTTTACCTTATCTCAATTGTATCATTTAGAATGAATATCTTCCTAACTGTTATATGAATCTCGTCAAAAATCTTACAGAAAACTCACACATCTATTTATCACTCAGACAAAATAAATGATTGTTAGTGTTGCTTAAGCTTACTTTGCCATACAAATTCATGGCACATCAATAAAGTGAGACTCATTTTTCTGATTCACAGTTATACATGCAAATTTCTGTAGTATTGTCTATGTTTGTGTGGCTATTATATATATCTTTGCTCTCAGCACATTTACATAATATTTTATGCCCTTATATTTTTTAATGTTGTATATATCTTTTGCTTTTAAGTGTTACCATAAAAAGGGATTATGTCCAGCTGTTCAGTATCAACATGGAAAAAGCTATTCTTATGCTCTAAATGCAAAAAGAGTTAATGGCATAACTTCTATTAGATATACTAGACCACTTAAAATATGTAAGTAATTTTTATCTTGTATTAGTAATTAAGCAACATTATTTCAAAATTATAGATGTGTATTATAAGTTCTTTTCTAAAAACAAGAGAAATATCTAGGCGATAATATGCTATATTTATGTGAAGAATGTTTGATTATTCTATAATAGTTAACAATTTTTGCTACATAATTTATTTTAGCATTTAATAAATATTTAGAGGTATATTATAAAAGTCAATTAACTGATTAATATACACACACACGCATATATATATATATATATATTAAAATATTAATTTTGATGCCTGTATTCCTTTGAAATATATGTAAAATTCAACTTGATGTACATTAAATATAGTAATAAGTTGAATTATGTGAAAATTACTGTATTTAATATATATCAAGTTGAATTTTACATATATATATATATCCAAACACACACAACTACACACACATATCTATGATATCAATAAAAATAAAAGCAAAATTAACATTTACAAAGTTGCACAACCACAGTTTCACCTTTTAAACAACTATAAATTTTCTTGTGAAAATTACAAACAAAACTCATAAATATAACTACCCACAATTTAAAAACAACTGTCATCTCCACCTAACATTCAAAAAAGTTTTCATGGCTGCAGTCACAAAATGATTAATCAAAAGAGTCTTTGATCATTTATGTAATTTGATTATATTCATAAAAATTAATCTTTATATCATGAAAAAATATTTTATGACCAGTATCATGTTTATTACTATATAAGGCTAAGCTAAAGTACTTATTTTTAATTTAATTTTTTTCATAAAGAAATATAATATATTTTAAATCAGCTGCGTAGAATTTTACAAATTATTACTGGAATATTTTGGCTATGTGTCAAGTTTTTACAATTATTTAATGATGAAATTAAAATACCTTTTTAAAAAAGAAAACTTCAACACACTTTTTTCTAATAAGTGATAATTTTTTAACCCTCCTCACACTGTGACAGTTTTCACTGGCTGTAAGTTTTTACCTTTAATTTTAGGATTAAATGATTATTATATATCAGAATACCATAAATTTGACTTCATTTAATAGATATTTTTGTTTAGAAATGAAATTCTAAAAAATCACATTTGAAGTTTTACAAATATTGATAAAAATAGTTCACAATTAAAACAAAATATAGTTTCATTATTCAGCATTCAGGAGTAGCAGATTGATTTCAGAAAATTAACAAAATCTTTTTTATTTGATGTTTGTCTTTAAAATATGAACAAATAAATAATAACATTTAATAAATCTATCAAATTATGCTTTAAAAATTTATTTTTTTTAGTAATTTTTACAATAATGTAGTATATTTTAACAACTAATAGCAATGACATGTTAAACAACAAACAGTTTGTAAATGCTTTCCTTGTAATTTGCATTAACTTTATGCATAAAAATATAACTATTTTTGAAATAAAACATTTATTTACAAAATAAATATGTAATAATATATATATTCTTGATTTTTAATAATTATTACACAATTATTGTGCAAAAACAATAATGAACCTTTAGTAGTAGATTTAGACAGAAATATTTTTAATACTTAGCACAAAATAAATCAGATTGTTACAAGATTTAAAAAAAACCTGATCTGGTGACTTTAGAAATTCTCCATAGATCTGGTAAATTGAGTTTCAATGAAATCTCATTCATTTTGTTTTGAATTACTATCAGTCAAAAGAGTTGCGAAGTGTTTTTTTAAAGCATTTTTTATTTATTATTTTTTGTTATCAGCATTTTGATCAATCATTCACAACTATATTCCTTAAAATATGTAAAATTATTGCCAATAATTTGCAAAAAAAGAGTAAGTTTGATCTTCATAATGTATTGCTTCCACAAGAATGTATTGCTCTCTTCATATTGTTTAAACTTCTGATTTTTAATTTTTTTTTGTAGTCTTTCTTTATAATGGTAACTCTTTTTTAAAATTATTTGACTATAGAACTGTCAAAATCATATGTAGATTTATGGATTGAAGAAAATAATGTTTGCTGTCAAAAGAAAATTTAGTTTGCATTCTTATAATAAATATTAGTAAAGTTAGAAAAAGATGAAAGGATTTGTAGTAATTTTAAAATATTAGACAGTTTAGACACCAATTCAAACATATTTTTGCATTATGTGACATAACCATTCAAAATTAAATAAGATTCAAACTAGTACACAATATATGTTATATGTGTTGTAGAAAATCTAATTCAAGTTACAGTTTTTTTTAAACTGCATGAAAATCAAAATAAAGTGAATAAAGATAAGCCTAAAGTTTCCAAGAAAATAAATATTCTGTGAATTAAAAATAGTCTTAGATAGGGTCACCACACTGACATATTTAATTTAAATTGTAAACCTCAGTGACAGATACAAATGCGATCTTTAAAGATCACAGTTTTATATGAATTAATTATTTTTTGGATGATATGTTTGAATGTTTACTAATTTTTATTGCAAGCCACATGTTCTTAAAAATTGAAGATGCCAATATTTTGAGAAGAATATGGGAATAGCTGTTCAATATAGTCAAATGCCAGCCCCGATTACAGAATTTGTAAGCTATCACCAAGGCTCAATTTAATTAATGATTTTGAAGTTGGAACATTTAAAAGTTTCTATTCAGAGAAATAATATATCAGTATTAAGTGCTAAAAGAGTGTTATCTACTTATAAGGTTATAAGTTACTAATATAAACTCACAAATACTAATGGTTCAAAAAAAATATGTATATAAAATTTAAAAATGCTTTTATTCATATAAACGAATTGAAAAGTAAAAAAAAATTTACTTCAGCTTATATAGTATTCTGATATTAGGTATCAAAATGAGCTCTAGTGATGCTCATGTTTAAATAGTTGTAAACATGAACACCACATGCTTTTATTTTGAATACATATCAAGAACATTGAAAAAGTGGATGAATATATATATATTAAGCATTAAATCAACCACATGGTTAAGAAATCCAGTACTGCCCTCTGTGAACTAATATATAAAATACATTAGAGTTTGTATTTCAAAATAGCCAGGTCAATATATATATATGTTAACTTTCTAAAGTATTATTTTTTTTCTTTTTAATGCATTTATGTGAATATAATATTTGTTTAAATTTTTTAAAAGTATTTTTTATGTTCTACCTTTTAATTTTATAAAAAAGTTTAGTCACAATTTAATGCCACTCGATGACAGTACTGTAAAAAATACTTCCAAGTAGTTTGAATTTTTGACTGCCTTATTGTGCTGATATGACTGATTTGTTCAGAAAGATAAGTTCAAGTTTTATATATTTTTAATATCATCTGAAAAAATTTCTGTTGCTGGAAAATATTTGCTTAGTGAGTGGATGAGAAAAGGGAGATTGGGAACAGATAGATAGATTTAATTGGATTTGGAAAGCTTGAGAAAAATATTGTTAATGTTTGGAAAGTGATTTGATATGCTAACATTTTAAATATAAAAGGAAGAAATATTTTTTTGTGTGTGTTGTGTTTACTGCAAGGAGGCTTTAAAACTAAGTCAGACATAAGATTAGTTAGATTTTAGGAGATTTGATATTAAAAAATTTTTCAATTTAAGTAAGAGAATGATTTATTTAAGAAACAGGGTAACATTTGAGGTGTAATGTTAGGGGAGCACGTGTTTATCAATCGTCATTTAAAAAAAATAAAGAAAAAAAATTTTTTTTCTTTTGTATAAAGAGATTTAAAGAGTGGTAAAAAATCATAAATTTAAATATAGAGTAAGGGAATTGAAAAATAAAAAAATATGGATTGCATTTATATCCCACAATATGGTCAGAAGGAAATTAGACATGCTTTGGTAGAGTGTACTGTATGTGATAATATTAGGAAGGATATAAAAGGTATATTGTTGTGTAGATCATGTATAAATGTAATAAAATAGGTGAAGAAATGGTTTTTAAGTTTAGATAGTTTAAGAAAATGTCAAGGGAAATGGAGGAAAAATGTAGAAAAGGTCAATAGAGTAGAGTATATATTTAGTGGAGTGATAAGGAATATGGATGGCGAAATAAGTAGTGCAATGGAGATAGTTAGACAAAGAATAAATAAGATAGAGGAAGAAGTAAAGGATATAGAAATAAAATTAAAAGCATTAGATATTGAAGTGTGAGCAGATCAAGGAATTAATTAATAGAAATAAGGAAGTAGATAAGGAAGTCCAGAAGATGGAAGAGAAAGTTATGGAGGAAGTAGGGAAAGTAAATCATGAGACAGTCTTTATTGAGGACTCACTAATTAGTGGATGTGAAGATGTAATTGCAAGGGAAAATATAATAGGTATGAATGAGCATGTTTGCCTATTAATAGAATTAGGAATGTTACAGATAAGATAAAGTAACAGCGAAGTAGAGATGTTTATGTTATGGTAGGATAAATAATTTGTCAGAACCACCAGAGAAAATAATGGATGAGTACAAAGAATTGGTTAGTAATTTGAATAAGATTAAAGGAAGCATAAGAATAATTGGATTACTACTGAGATTAGACAGTAGGTATATGCTGAATAGGGCATATTCAATAAATGAGAGATTGAAAAAATTATGTGAAAAAAATAATGTTATGTTTGTGGATGTGTGGGATTTTTTTATTAGTAAGAGGGAGTTTTGTAGTAAAGACAGATTGTGTTTAACAAAAAATGAAGTGAAGTATTAGGGAGTTTGATTTATGAAAAATATTATAGTTTGGGAAACTTATAAAGGAGGATAGGGTTTTAAATTTCAGTATTATCACAAAGAAGATTAAGAATGGAGTGGGTATAAGAAGTAAACAAAGAGTAGCTGATTGAGATATAAATGTATATGTGAAAAGGAAATGGGTCTGTAAAACTAATGTTAAACAAACTAATTACAAATGTAATAAAGAAGAAAGAGTCAAAAAATTTATAAAAGGGTAGTAAGAAATGAGGAAATTGTTAAAATTGAATATTTAAATATGCAAGATGGTAGAAAACAGAAAAAGTGGCTGTAATTAAGGAAAGCAGTTAAAAATAAAGGGCTTGAGGTATTAGCAGTAGTGGAAACACATCTAAGAGAAAAAGAAGAACATATATTGGAAGATTTGGTATGGCAAAGTATGAATAGAAAAGAAAAAGAAAAAAGGTATGGTGATATAGAAGCTATGTCAAAAAAATATGTGTCAAGAACATTTGTGGTTTGAGATAAGTTAGACAGTTAATAAATGGATGGTGGCTATAATGTATCTAGCCACTGAAGATAATTAAACTATAATGGAGTGATACAGTAGCATATATAAATGCTTAGTTAAGGATATACAGAGTTTTAAGAAAAAGGGGAAGAAAATAATGGTTCTAAGGGATATGAATGGGCAAATTGAAAAAATTGGTAATGTGGATAACAAGAATGGACAGCTTTTGAAATTTTTTTTTGTCAGAGAATGAATTTGAGCATTGGAAACATCAAATATTTATGAGGGGCAATACACATGGTCTAGAAATAATATATTTCCCACAATAGATTATGTATTAGTAGAGGGAATGAATAAAGTATGGAAAGTTAAAGTGTTTGATAATGAAGAGAGAGTATGTAATAGTGATCATAATTTCTTTATAATATAAATGGTTAGTAATGTGTTGGAAAAACAATAATAAAAGTCAATAGTGAAAAATGTGGATGGAGAATGAATGATAAGATTAAGTTAGAAGAATATAAAATAAAAGTAAAAGAAATCACAGAAGAGTTTGTTGGGGATAAATATAAGGACTGACATGGTGAAGTAGAAAAAGTAGCAAATAGGGTTTTAGGTGAGAATATTCAGAAGAATAAAAGTAATAGAAAAGTGAGAATTAATAAAAGTGTAAAAGAGAGAAGGAAAGAATGCAGAGAATATAAATATGCTATTAAAAACAAAGAAACTAAAAAAGATTCTAATATTAAATGGGAAAACTATTTGAAAAAACAGAAGTTGGCTAAAATAGATAATTATATAGAGAGAATGGTAAATTATTGTAAGATATTAATAAAAATGGAAGAGATGGAATTAAAAAATTTTGAAAACATATTAAAAGAAGGAATATAGGGAAAGAGAAATAGTATTACTAAATGATGAGGAAAAAGAGTGTAGCTCTAGAGAAGAATTAGAGACAATCTTAAATTAGTATGTAATGGATATAGAAAAGATGTTAGATATGAAGGACAGAGTGACTACAAACATAAAAGCATATAATAATGGAAATATTAGGTTTACAGAAAATGAATTGAATGAGGCAGGGAAAAAATTGAAAAGTGGAAAGGCAAGGTTTAGATGGATGGGCAGCAGAGATGGTAATAAATTTAGGAAATAGGACAAAATTAAAATTTATTATCATGTTTTAATAAAATGGCACAGAAGAGAGAATTTCCATATAGCTAAAATAATACAAGAGTAAGGCTACTATTTAAATGAAAGGCTAAGAATCATAGAAAGTTAAATGATTATAGACTGATAGTGGTAATGTCAGTGTTATATAAAGTATTGGCATTTGTAGTGGCTGGAAGGGTGTCAAAATGGTTTTAGAATAGATAGGCTTATGGGAAATATTTTCTTTGGAATCACACAACTTATAGATATGAGTAGGAATACAGGTAGACAGTTAGAATGCCACATATTACTTATTTTGTTTTTGTTATATTTGAGAGAAATGGAGAGAGCAATAGAAAAACTAAGAAGAGGGATAGAGATACCATTAATAGATATCAAAGGAGTGTATATATTATCAAGTCTTTTAGTTGCTGCTGATATCTTCTTATACATAGAAAGTAGGAAAGATATGAAAGTTATGCTGAAGATGTGCACAAGGATAGGTAAAGAGATGGGATTAAATGTGTGATAATGATGATAAATACTGGGAAATGAGAAGAGAAAGAATTTATATTGGGGGATATAAAGTTAAATGTGAAGGATAGGTATAACTATTTGGAAATCATTTTATGTAATCAGAGAAATTTCTTGGATGAATGAGAGAAAAAAATGATAAATGAATCAAAGAAAAGAAAGGCTGATAAAGAAATTAACAATGTTTTCATATAATAAATATGATGTATCAAGAATTGTATGGAAGGGAGTTGTAGTAGCAGGGTAAACTTATGGTAACAATGCATTATGTGTTAGTAAAGGAGTGCTAGATTATTTAGAAATAATATACAAAGAAATAGGAAGACATGCATTGAATGCAGATTTTGTGGATGGCAAAGGAGACAATTCAAGTGAAATGTGATGATCAAGTTTTTATATGAGAAATGCAAAAAAGCAAAATGAAAATGTTTGGTAGATTGCAATTTATGGATAGTAAGAGAATAGCCAAAATAATATTTAATTGGGTTATGAGTAAAAGACAGGCAACAAAATGAGTGAGAAAAGTTGTTTGGTATCCAAAAGATTTGGATAAAGACTTTATGTCAATAATTGTACAGAAGGTGAGGTGATTGTGTTAGAGAATTGTTAAGTGTCAAAGAATAGGATAAAAGAATAGATGTTTTAATAAAAAATAGGGAGTTGGAGAGATGGAGCACTAGTATGGACAGTAAAAAGTGTTTAAATATATATAGAAGTGAACAGAATATTGGGTGTGAATTAATTTACAGTAATAGCAAAGAAAGTAGTTTACTATTTAAGGCTTGAACAGGATCATTAAAAACAAGAGAATATACACATAAATGGAGGAATGTGGATAATTTAGTCTCCAAGTTATGTAAGGAAGACATGGAAAATATTAGGCATCTGTTAATTAAATGTAAATGCTTACAAGCAGAAAGGGTACAAATAATAAAGTTGTGGGAGAATAAATATAAACAAAGTGATTATATAGAAAATGAGTTTTTGTTTTTCTGCTGGATTTAGAAAAAGATAAGGGGGATCTAGATATAAAGGCCATAGAGTGGACAAAGATGATGTAAATGGAAAGGATCAGGTTAAATAAAAACATGGGAAAAATTTAGAGTGGGTAATGGAAAGGGAAGGTAAGGTGGCTAACAGGTTTTCTGGGCATAGTGGCTGGCAGATTTCTGTCTTTGATAAAGGAGAAATCATAGTGCATGCATCACAAATAAAAATTTAAATTTTTTTTTCTATTAGAAAATTTAAAAAATGTATTGACACCTGCAATTCATACGTCAGCAAAGTTTCAATTAAATAAAAAATTGGGAATTGGGTCAAAATTGAGTTTCAAGATATTATCATATGACTAAAAAAAAAAACTCAATAAGTTAAATGAAAGTGTATAATAAAAGGAATAATATTAGAGGAAAAAAAATTGAATTTTTAATACAGGATTTATTAGCTAAAATATAATTTTTTAGAGTTAGTCAATTTTTAAAAGTATAATAAAAAATTGTTTCTAATACATTAATGATGCCACCATTATTATTTTATAAATGTAATAATCTTGATGTTTAAATCTTCTCTATTTGAATATCTGTTTGGTCTTAGTAATATATTTGTTTAATAATTGCAAGTAAAGAGGCTTTTTCAATTATTTTTTATTATATTGAAATTGTAGTAATTCAGATATTTTACCAAAAATATATAATCGGTTGTCAATATTATAATTCTTATAATTATGTTTATTTTAATGCCATATTAGCTTTTTAAAAGTGGAACATAACATCATTTCTCCTTACATAGTCTGTCAAAGTGGGAAGGGTTTAGATATTGGAAGAGTCATTAAATTATAAGGATTTAATACTGAGGTTTTAACTTCTGATAAATAGCCACCATCATCATTTGGTTACATGAATGTTTTGGCAATATAAATATATCTTCTTATTACTTCCTATATATATATATATAATTTTAAAAAATGATCTATCTTTGTTCAGCTGCAATATTGGTGAGTTTTTTGTTGTTTGATATATCAAAAAAGTACGATTAAATTTGTCAAAATTATCCATTATTATCTACAAAATGATAATCTGGCTTTAATTGTATATTTCCATAATCTAATATGAGTATTGAATGTCTTTAGAAAAAATTAACTTTATTTAAATATTTCAAATACACTAACAGTTGAATGTATTTGCAATATTTAAATAAAGTTAAATTTTTCTAAAGACGTTCAATACTCATATTAGATGATGGAAATAGATCAACATATAAATACAACTAAAACCCTATCATCACAAACCTTCAGGAAGACAATAATCTGGCTTGATGGATTATATTTAAAGTATGCTAAGATTGTTTTTAAAATTATTGAAGCCATCAGTCAACAATGTATTAAATAAATCATTTTTAGTTTTTACTGTGTAATAAATCCTTCAAACTTCAATAAATTAAAAAAACAACAACTAGTTAACATCAATAATCTTCTCTTGCTATTGCATTTTTTAAAAGTGATGTTGATCTATTCATGTGTTTTCTAAGCATTATTTAATTGCATAAAAATCAGTAAGTTTACAGAATTGTTAAATTCATGGTTTGTTAGATCATCTAAATAAAGAATGTAAAGGGTTCTAGTGAAACCAAACTCTTGTTATGAATTAAGGTCTTTAGTCTCCATTTCTACAAAGATCTGAATTTTACTACTTTTAGCAAGCATATTACCATAAGAGACATTCAGTTTAAAATAATTTATAGTAGAGGATTTAATGTTATTTTAAATATATGTTTAAAAAACTTTGAGAGAATTGTTGTAGATAACTTTTGAATATAAGAGTATAAAAGATATATATTTTATAATTCTCAGCTGTTTTGTTATTAATGCTATCAACTATGTTTTTCAACAAATGACTTTATTATTTTGATTTCCTTAATTGTTACTGCTCAAAAAAATATTCATTGTTAATTTTTTTTAAATTGAATTCAAAACTTTCTGTTGAGAAAGGAAATTTAAGAACAGGAGAAAAAAATCTGAACAGGTCAGATATATACATACAAATAGAGAGAGCAAGAAAGAAAACAAACAATATCATAAGTTGACATTTAACTAGAAAGAAATAGACAGATAGGGGGGGGGGGCAGACTAAAAAATAAAAAAAAACAATATATATCAAAAGATGACATTTAATTTCGTTACCAATGATATCATTGCTAATATCAATCAAGATTTGGCAATAATTCTCAACATCCAATTGATCGCAAAAAAAAAAAAATCTTTGTAAAAGTAAATAAATTTTCATAAAATATATTTAGCTAAGGTATGTTATCTACTTCCATTTTTAACTTATTGGAAAATGTTGTCAGACTTATTATTAAAAATTAATTGTTTTAAAAAGTCGTTGAGTCTATAAAATGTGCAATAATTAGAACAACACATAGTTTCATCTTCATATAAAAAGCTTCTGTTAGAGAAATAAAATGTATAAGTTACACAAAAGAAGGATTTATTACATCAGCAAGATTTTCTTTAGTTTTTGAGAAAGATTTCAAAACCCTCATTTATAGTTGAGCATGACTGTTTTCAATAGTATATTACTATATATATATATATGTTGGTACAATCAAAATGAAAAATGTACTTAATATATCACCATCACTAATTTCTAGCAAGTTATGCTAAGATTTACTTGGTCACCACTATACATAGCATCTAGTTTTGATTTAACTTAATGAAGATAACCTACAGAATAATAAATTCAGAGAATCAGGTCACTCTCAACAGTACCGCAGTGGAACTAGTGACTGATGCTAGAAATTCCAAGTGTTTATTTTTTATCTGTTATCAAATGTTGAAATTCTGATGAGAGAATTGAAAACGCTACATCTGTGTACTACAGCACAAATGTGAAAAAGTCAGATCAAGAGTTGATAAAACTCTAGATTTGCTACTTTTGATTTGAGAAATGCAAATATACTGCAAAATTCTAACTTTTTTTTTTTTAGCAGAAGTGTTTTTTTCAGTCCAAACTAACCAATTTCCCTTTGGCTTGTCTTTCCTACACATTTTTCCCAGGCATAAAAAATTATCTGCTTTGATTCAAAAGTGCCTCTACTCGTGTCTATTTATTTTAATGGAGTTTTATCGTCCTACAATAGCAAAATATAAAAAAAAGCACTTCCATAGTCTTAAATTCCAAAATGACCCTGAAGACTCTTTTATACAAATTTTAAGTTATATATATTATGTGTGGTTCAAATTCTCTCAACAATATTGCTTAATAAAAAAACTAAGAATTAATTGACGTATTCACTATTATCACTGTTAAGCCTATAAAGAAGTAATCATGTCTCTCTGTTTTTGTATAATTATATTATTTATTTAGGAGAAAAAAATATTCATCCTATCAGAAGTCTGTGTATTATAATGACTCAGGATTTAAATGCAAGTTATTAAATTTTCAAAAACGTTTTTTTAAATTTATATTTCGTTTAAAAGTAATTATTTAGATTTATTATTTCTTCTTTAGACAAATTATAAGCTCTAAAAATATAAAAATGTGCATTTTAAAAGTCATTATTAGTTGATGATTGATATTCAGATTACAAAACAAATATCTTGGGAAAACTGATTGGTTGGTTACTTTAACATGATGTCAAAGTTTATAAGAAATGTTACTTGTGTTATGATTGGCTTTTTAGTTAAACTTGTTAAACTAAATAGATTTTTGTATGCATAATTTAACTATATCTTATACGCATAATACATATATACAACGCAAAAATATATTTATAATGGTTTTATTTGTTTGTTTTTAATCTAGATGGTTGGGAATTACACAGAGATTATAATCCTAATAAAAAAATTACAATTATTTGGCTTTTGGGGTCATTTGATGGAAGAGGTTTTCCTGATGTTCCAAAAAAATTCCCTACAGGTATTTTATTAACTTATTAATTCAAAATTATGTATGCATATAACTATTGTAGTTTAACATAGTTTTACATAATAATAATTTATTCCATTTTTAATTGCTTTATTTTAAAAAAATCTGTTTTATATATAACTCTATCTTAATCTTTCTTATTAACAATTCTAATGGAAAGTTGATTTTCTTAGAGACATTCGTCTGCCAAGATGACCCGATGTCACCACTTGATTTGGATTTACGATTTGGTGCTTTGATTTTAATTTGGCATTTTTTATTATCATTTTTAAAAGTAGTTTGTAGTTTAAAGTAATTATTTGTTATCAGGGATGTATATATTAAGTGCTTAGATTAAAATATGACTGTGTAGTTAGACAACAGAATAAAATGAAAATTAATACTTGATCATAACAAATAGCCAATTATTTGATACCCGATAATTCAGCTTTTTTCTAGAATCTCAATATTACAAATTAACAGGCCTTTCATTTTATTTATATTCATACATATTAAAGAAATTGTGCTATTTAATAATCTATGTTTGGGCAATATAATATGATTTATAAAACCATCATAATCATCAAATCTTTAAAAAAGGTAATGAAATTGACATGGTAATGGCACTCCAAACATACTTAATTAAACACTTTTAAATTGTCTATTCATCACAAAGTTCTTGTTGTTAATAAATCAAATCGTTGCTTGAAAGAGTGACCAAGTAATCTTTTATGACCAAGAAGTCTGATAATGTAGGAGGATCCAACATAGTTTTATTGTAGTAATATATGAGCTATTTAAGATTTTACTTGAATATTTGCTCTGGATTAACTGTAGTAAACAAAAACCCAGGGACGTTTGTATATATCAGGAGGAGCCACCAAAACATTGCTGAAAATACTAAGTGATAAATAGAATAAATAATAGAAAAATGAAGAAAAGTGATGCATGTTTTGTCATTTTTTGGAACAAAAATAAATAAAATAATGTACGTAAATTTGAAACTTTTAATGAACAAATAGTAGAATAAAATATTTTTTCCAAATTTTAATGAATGAAGAGTAAAATAAAAGTTACATACTTTGAATGAACAATTCATAAATTTTTGGTACTTATATATTATCTCTTTAGCAGAAGCTTGTCAAGCATTTTTTTTAATTATCCATTTTCAGGGGCTTCCAAGTATTTGTTTATGTTTTTTTTTCAAAATTAATTTATTGAACATGTTACTTGTTAAGTTTAAACAATATTAAAAAATCATTTAAGATTCCTGTTAAGTTTAAGAAATATTAATAAGTTTCATATAAATTCCATTCACAATATTTAATTAATTCGTTTTTCTTTATGTGTATTATAAATATTTACAAACATGTGTTTCTTGTTAAATTTAAAAAATATTAAGAAATCGATTCTAAATACCTGTTAATTTTCAAAAATATTAATAAAGCTCTTATATATTCCATTCACAAGATTTAATTAATTATTTTTTCTTATATCTATTATAACATACAAACATTAACATGTTACAAACATTGTCTTGATTTTTTATATTTAGTGTAAGACTGTTAATGAGTGTCTTTGTTATTTTTTTTTGGAACATTTTGCCAAAAGGATTAAAATGTGGGATCTTCTATTGACAAAAGAACATG